>PQWD01002280.1:0-68606 GCA_019425675.1 Leucinodes orbonalis
ACTTATATCTATCTGTCTACTATGGCATAGACCATAAACAAAGCGATTGTATCAAAGCACAAATTCATACTGCATATTGCCGCACCTTGGTGCAACATTGATTTCAGAGAGACTTTCGATATGCTGATTCTTTCCAATGGGAGATGGGCTACCATGTTGGAACATCTTTGTACGCCATTATTCTCAGTTGCTTTAAAGAAAAGTTTTTGACTTGATGATATTGTTATAGTATTGTGGGAACATATCGAAGGTTCACAAGTTCATGTCACTCAACGCGCAATGGAGCGAGCTTTGCTCGGGTGTCTCTTAGAGATAAGATCGAAAATATTGATCCGTAGAGAACTAAAGCTTCTATCTACGTATAGGGTATAAACAAAGCGATTTATCAAAGACACAACAAATTCATACTGCATTGCAGCACCTTGATGCAACATTGATTTCAAGTGAAGTCTTTCGGTGTGCTGATGTTTTGCAATGGAGATAGGATACCATGTGAACATCTTTGTTCGTCATAAATTCTCAGTACATAGTATCAACTTTCTAGAAGAAAGCTGTTAATATACCCCACATGCTTAAAATAAAAGTTTTTGGTATACATGATAGTTGTTATGTACGAGTATTGGTGTGGAATATGTTCCACACCAATACTCGTACATAACAAACTATCATACAAATTTCATATCGAAGGGATGATGAAATTTGTAGTGTGCACTTCTGTCGAACTTAATTTAATTTTGCAGTTTTAACCTAACTTCTCCAAACTTTAAACCTCTTTGCAGCGTTCTTAAGTTACAAAAAGTGTCACTGACAAATGACTTTCTTTATTAATCTCATAAATGTATTCATATATGCAGGCTACGGAATGGAGCATTAATTAATGATTTTTTGTAGGTAATTTGTGTATGTTGATCTGCTAAACGTTGTTTATAAGCGCTCTTTTCTATTCATATGATGATACAAATGTTACAAAATATACTTGATTTTATAGGACATGTAGGCGTGAAAGTTCACTAAGAATTCATAACTTAATGAGAGGTTGCAGTTTCATCGAGTCTCTCCTAGCAACGAGTCAGGTAATTGGACGTCTTGCTCTTACAGACATTATAATTACTACAGTTTTAGTTATGGATAACAAACAATACATACACAATATACAAATAACAATATAAATGTGTGCAAAATTCTTATGTGTGAAATAAAAACACAAAGACCAATAAATTCGATATGATGTTAGAGTGGACATCCGATATACCTAGCTCACTCCGTAAAAGGGCTAATAAACTCTTCCTAATTGATGTATTCCTAGTAAAAGATCGCCCAGGAACAAATCGCTTGGCAACAGAGCTCTGAAACATGGCGACAGGTCTGAGAGATACTTATATTTCTGTACCTATAGGCATAGACCATAAACAAAGCGATTGTATCAAAGCCACAAATTCATACTGCATATTGCCGCACACCTTGGTGCAACATTGATTTCAAGAGAGACTTTCGATATGCCTGATTTCTTTCCAATGGAGATGGGCTACCATGTTGGAACATCGTTGTACGCCATTATTCTCAGTTGCTTTAAAGAAAAGTTTTTGGCACTTGATGATAGTTGTTATGTATTGGTGTGAACATATCGAAGGTTCACAAGTTCTTGTCACTCAACGCGCAATGGAGCGAGCTTGCTCGGGGTGTCTCTAGAGATAAGATCGAAAATATTGAATCCGTAAGAGAACTAAAGCTTCTATCTACGTATAGGGTATAAACAAAGCGATTTTATCAAAGACACAACAAGTTCATACTGCATTTGCAGCACACTTGATGCAACATTGATTTCAAGTGATAGTCTTTCGTGTGCCTGATGTTTTGCAATGGAGATAGGATACCATGTTGGAACATCTTTGTTCGTCATAAATTCTCAGTACATATATCAACCTTCTAGAAAGAAAGCTGTATATATACCCCACATGCTTAAATAAAAGTTTTTGGTACTACATGATAGTTGTTATGTACGAGTATTGGTGTGGAATATGTTCCACACCAATACTCGTACATAACAACTATCATTACAAATTTCATATCCGAAGGATGATGAAATTGTAGTGTGCACATCTTGTCGAACTTAATTTAATTTTGCAGTTTAACCTAACTTCTCCAAACTTTAAACCTCTTGCAGCCGTTCTTAAGTTACAAATAGTGTCACTGAAAATGACTTTCTTATTAATTCTCATAAATGTATGTCATTATTGCAGGCTACGGAATGGAGCATTAATTAATGATTTTTGTAGGTAATTTGTGTATGTTGATCTGCTAAACGTTGTTTATAAGCGCTCTTTCTATTCATATGATGATACAAATGTTACAAAATATACTAGATTTATAGGACATGTAGGCGTGAAAGTTCACTAAGAATTCATAACTTAATGAGAGGTGCAGTTTTCATCGAGTCTCTCCTAGCAACGAGTCAGGTAATTTAGACGTCTTGCTCTTACGATATTATAATTACTATAGTTTTAGTTATGGATAACAAACAATACATACACAATATACAAATAACAATATAAATGTGTGCAAAAATTCTTTATGTGTGAAATAAACAACACAAAGACCAATAAATTCGATATTGATGTTAGAGCTGGACATCGATATACCTAGCTCACTGCCGTAAAAGGCTAATAACTCTTCCTAATTGATGTATTCCTAGTAAAAGATCGCCCACGAACATATCGCTTGGCAACAGAGCTCTGAAACCATGGCGACGGCGTCTGAGAGATACCTATATCTATCTGTCTACCTATAGGGCATAGACCATAAACAAAGCGATTGTATCAAAGCCACAAATTCATACTGCATATTGCCGCACACCTTGGTGCAACATTGATTTCAAGAGAGACTTTCGATATGCCTGATTCTTTCCAATGGGGATGGCTACCATGTTGGAACATCTTTGTACGCCATTATTCTCAGTTGCTTTAAAGAAAGTTTTGGCACTTGATGATAGTTGTTATGTATTGGTGTGGAACATATCGAAGTTCACAAGTTCATGTCACTCAACGCGCAATGGAGCGAGCTTTGCTCGGGGTGTCTCTTAGAATAAGATCGAAAATGATTGAATCCGTAAGAGAACTAAAGCTTCTATCTACATGTTGGAACATCTTTGTTCGTCATAATTCTCAGTACATAGTATCAACCTTTCTAGAAAGAATGCTGTATATATACCCCACATGCTTAAAAGAAAAGTTTTTGGTACTACATGATAGTTGTTATGTACGAGTATTGGTGTGGAATATGTTCCACACCAATACTCGTACATAACAACTATCATTACAAATTTAATCATCCGAAGGGATGATGAAATTGGTAGTGTGCACTTCTTGTCGAACTTAATTTAATTTTGCAGTTTTAACCTAACTTCTCCAAACTTTAAACCTCTTTGCAGCCGTTCTTAAGTTACAAATAGTGTCACTGACAGATGACTTTCTTTATTAATTCCCATAATCTAGGAACCATAAAGACATGGAATCCGGACTAAAATAGCGATTAAAAACGTATACCTGATGCTCTCACTCCTTACACGATTTTGCGTAGGCGAAAATGAGACAGCGAACTGAACATTGTTCTCATAATTAGCAGGTCGTCACATCTGTCAGTGGACTCATTACAATGTTATGTCATTGGACTTATTTAGCATACTACTAAATTCAAAATCACATTTTGACGTGCATTCTTAAAGATTGTTTAAAACAGTTTGACACCTTGCTCACATGGCCGGATTATAGTACTGTCAGTGTTTGGCGGCTCCTGATTATAAGAAAATTATTTCTGTTTAATTTGCGCTCAGATAGCGATTTATCTTTATGTGTGCTCGTTCCTTATGATATGAGTGTNCAGTGGTTTGGCGGCTCCTGATTATAAGTTGATGAATTATAATTATTTCTGTTTAATTGCGCTCAGATAGTGATTTATCTTTATGTGTGCTCGTTCCTTATGAAGTGTTTTAGGTCATAAAAACATGTCTTGTGTAATTGACGGCTGTTGTTTACATTCGGGAAGAAAAGAAAGCAGTGGTGAAAAGATTCACTTTCATTCGTGAGTTTTTGGTTAAATTTATATTAAATAAATCAGGAAATGTGGGTAAACTATAATATAAATGTTTCTTACTTATAGTTGTACTTATTAAATAAAAGCCAAAACAGTATATTAGTATTACATCTACTTTTCTCAAAAAATCCTAATTAATTTTCTAGGTAAACATTTCAACTAGTGATGTGGCTTTTACATATCGATATTTTAGTTAGGCTTTCCGGCGAAGCAACATCAGCAGATATATTAAGGTCTATTATAATATTACAGTTTCCCAAAGGATGAAAAGATGAAACAAGAGTGGATGAGACGAGTCGGAGACCCGACTGGAACTGGAAGACCCACAGCAGGATCTGTTCTAAGCACTTCTGCCCCGACAATTATTTGATAATGGAGGTACCATTCAATTTTTCCGAAACTGATTCAATTCGGTATTCTCCACCATCCGCAATAAAATACTAAACCTTTTTTTATAAAAGCGCACCTTATTTTATATGTGTCATTGATCACTGTTGTTTATTTGCAATATTGTATTTTTAAATAAACTAAAACGAATAGATATTAGGTCAATTTATAATAGTGAGCAATGACGTCACGTATCAATAATCTCATACAAAATATATGGAAACGTTCCTTTTACGTCATAAACTGTGAACCACTTTTTTCTCATATTAATGACTAGCGACCTGCCATGTCGCACGGTGCGATGTAATATTGCATATTATATAGGCACCTCTCCACTGCCCGTCGGCCGGCGACGGCAGGTAGCGATTGTATCAATTGCGTACCGACCCACAAACGGCGTACCGTACCTCTATTTTTTTAAACTAATTTCTACAAAAACATTCATTGAAATCGTATGCTGTAGACCTTTTCAATGTGTACAATACTTGGTACATATTTTATAAATCTTGTAGGATGCACTGCGTTTAAAAGTAAACGGAAAAAAAATAATTTACGATATCACATTAGAAACCTAAAAGATAACTGTATATCTCCACTATTTGATGGTTCTTATTATACATACGAACCCTCCTCTTGAATCACTCCATCTATTAAAAAATACCGCATCAAAAGCCGTTGCGTATTTTCAAATATTCAAGTGCACATATATAGGGACAAAAAAGCGACTTTGCTTTATACTATGCAGTGATGAAGCTGTAAGGCACCTACCTAAGTAAATAAAAATATTTTAGTTTGTTACTTGCTGCCGCGATATCATCGACGGGCGAGTCCGACTCGCACTTCACCATTTTTTTTAATTAATAAAAATAAATCACCCGATTGTAGAGGAATGTGTATATAATATGTATAAATGTATATTCAGATCCATCAAATAGTGGAGATATACAGTTATCTTTGAGGTGTGTAATGATGGTAGGTCACGTATACCTGGTAATTTTACTAGCTACAGTGTCTACATCCCGAAACACAATAGTGCATAGCACTCTTATTTAACGGGACGATATCTACCGCTGCGGTAGTACCTACCTAGATAACTCAGTATCGAGTCTCCACCTAGTAAATCTGATTTTATCCTTAAGAGAAACCCCGAGCATTGCCCCTCCATTGACCGTTGAGTGACATAACTAGTGAACCAGTTTCGTAGTCCATGTTAATGTCTCACCTGTGTATGTTGGTACGTGTAGGTCGCATTGCTCAGACTTTTATTTCTCTTTCTCACCCACTATTAAATACGTTAAGGCAAAAGGAATGAAGATATGCAGTGCAGTTGTTATTTTACTCATCCTTTCATGTATTTATGGTTCCTAGTACAAAATGCCCGAGAGAAAAAGAGACAGCGAATACAAGATTATATGTTATTGTTTTTGCGAGTTAGCGGCCATATAGCGGCCCGGTGTGTTGTCAGTGTCAGACAAGTGTCAGTAAAATTGTGAATATTATTGCTAATTGTTGTATTAATATGTTATTATTACTTTATACAAATTATGGTGTCTCGTGCTGTACCTGGATGTAACGCTACTAGGCGAAATAATCCGAATTAATACACTTTTCACTGGTAAATACGATTTATCATTGGAATTTTACGAACCATTTTTTACTAAATTTCAGCTAGAAATTGGCTTATAAATATAAGTCTTCAATATAATTTTGATTGCCATTTATATTTGAGAATAAATAGTGTTTTTATTAAAATTCGCGAAAATAATGTATAAAATAGCAAATTGTTTGTTTACGCTAGTGCTTGACAAAGCGGTGACGTCATTACAATTGATAAAAAACTTGAATAGTTTTTTAGAAGAATACACAACATAAATATTGATAACTAGCGACCCGCCCCTGCTTCGCACGGGTGCAATGTTGATCGTAAACTTCCCCGTCGGCCGGTATCGCCGCAAACCAACCGCAAACGCTACGCACCGCAATTTTTATATATTTAATATCTTCGAAAATGTTCATTTAAATCATATGCTGTAAAGAACTACTTAGATCTTTATTCAACAATGTATTTAAAATATTAAATTGGATAATATACCCTCCCGCATGCGCACCCCCGCCAATGCGACGCCCACTTTGCAACGGGACGGCCGTGCAGCAGAATAATATTTTAATTTCGCCATAACTTGAAAACCAAACATCCAATTTTAATCATTCAAAGACCAAATATTATCTACGTAAACTTTTCTTAGTGATGAAATAATTTATTTTGTTAAGGATTAGTAGCATGAGTAAAATAAACGCGTTTTAATGTAGCAAAAAAAAAATTCAATTTTTGAAATAAAAAAATGGTTGTTGTGCTTCACCCGACATAGGTAGGTATAGTGTGTTGCGGACTTTTTTGTAGATATTAATGAGATCTACACTTAGTTAGAACATTTTATAGTTCTATCTTTTATAGTTTAGGCAGAATACGCAAAAAAGCAACTTTTCTGGTAGTTTTATTCCTTTTTTGTCCGAAAAACCCAAAATATCTTACGGAACCCTATTTTTTTCAAAATAAAATTTAGCCTATGTTATGCGGGATTAATTTAGCTTTCGAATGGTGAAAGAATTTTTAAAATCGGTCCAGTAGTTTTTGAGCCTATTCATTACAACCAAACAAACAAACAAAGTTTTCCTCTTTATAATATTAGTGTAGATTTCGTCTACTTATGTAAAAATAACATTATTCATAGATACCTTTGTTTTATTTACATATTGGTAAATAAATATCGATGTTTTCAGGTTTCCACACAGTTCACCATTGATGGAAAAATGGATGCGGACTTAAAATAGACCGCATTAAACTCTTAATAGGAACTATGCTTATCTTAGAATTAAATATGTAAACGAAATGTTCAATTAGGCAAGGAAACCATACGAACACATCTAAAAAAAGTATAATATTGAGAGGGCAATAAAGAAAATAATTTAAATGTATTGAGTTAATTAATTATCTGTATCTATACTGATATTATAAAGCTAAAGAGTTTGTTTGTTTGAACTCACTTATCTCAGGAACTACTGGACCTTTCAGTTTGAAATTTCTTATTTATCGATAAAGGATATAAGCTGTATTAAAAAAATAGTAGTGGAGCAGTAAGAAGAATGATTGAACATTTTCCTACATAGAGCTTTCCGCTGCGTAAGCTGTGAAAACTGTAAAGTTTCGCAAAGTCATGTATGAGAGTTCTAAAAAAAAGACCGTGACAGCATGTCTTATCTTTAAAGGTTAGCTCACAATAACTTCTTAAATTTATATAAAATACTGCATTATTTGCGAAGGTGTTTTCATAAACATAATATTAATCCATATGCAAATAAATATGTTATTTATCATGAGTATTTTATTTAAAACAAATTGCCCTTCACAGCATGTAATTTACATGAATATCTCAGCTTCTCCGAGCTCAGGACTTATTGCAGTATTAGCTCAAAGTAACTAAGTACTGGCCACGGTCACGTCGTTATAAGTTGTAAACAAATATAGGTTTGCTTATGATTCAGATTCATCAGGATTAAAATACCCATGATTTTCTTGGTTTCTGTACGAAAAGAGACCCCCCGTAGATTTACATCACAATCGATAATAAAACTTTTGGCGTGGACAACACTATTTGGAACTTACATATAGACATTCACCAACACATATATACTTCAATATTTTTGTTGCCTCTAAGCCGCCTTTGTGTATCTTGTATATACTTTATCTATGGTCAGGACGCTCATCTGAGGGTAAGTGATAAAGCCAACCGTGATAGAGGAATAATAATTCTATAAGTATAAGTTTATGCTGTCATTATTATGACTACTTTGTGGCTTATTGACCTAAACATTAAATTTTATTTATATTTATAATAAAAAAAAAATGTATTCCACTTGAAATAACTCAAGGTGAATTCGTACGTTACTTATTCTCAAATATAAGCTTTTAAATATTGCTCATTCAAATGAACCGTAGTAATAAAGAAGCTTAAGTTAGCAAGTGGGTAATGAGTTTTCTGACACTAACAAAATAACATTTTGGTATTCAAACGGGCGAACGTGTCGACGGCCTACCTGTGATTAGCGCCGGTGATGTAAAGGCTCCCGCCGGGCGCCGCTAGATTTAATTAAATACTTCCTTGCACCACCCACCTACTATTTCACCTCATGTACCTCACCTTATCTCTCCCCGAAGCTAAAGCACGCTGTAAACATTTTTCATGCTAGTCGGGTGTAGCGAGATTATTGCACCTACATTACTATCGTAAAGCGACCATTTCGCAATATTTGCGGCAAAAACAGTCAATTCCGTAGTTCAGGATGCTCCGAACACGAGCATGTGATAATAAATTACGGACATATCTCGACTCCATTCTCATTACGGATGCGGCAATGTCCGTCGGAGTTTTGTCATAACTCAGTCTCGGTTGAAATTATTTCCGTTGGGTCTGATGAGAAAACTAGAGGTGGAGAACTCGAAATGTAAGTATTCGCGCAACAAGCCGTGGAATAACGACGGGACATATTTCATTCTTAACGAAGTTAAATTTCCGGGAAGGTCCTGTAAGAGCGTGCGTAACTCTGATAAAAGGCTACCCCCGCTACAATGCCGATTTTGTATTTGAGTGAGGTTTTAGAGGTAATAAATATATTATATTAAATCATATTTTGTAAGTTATTATAAACAACTGACAAGGGTACCCTTGTGTAAGCCAATATTTGTTTTCGATATACTCGTAGAGATTTGGTTATATTACAAAAATATATTGATCAATATTTGACTGTTTTTTTTTTGTTGAAGAAACATTGTGTAAAAGTATTTGTTTGAATTACATTTTTGAGTATATGTAAGAGTTAAAAAGAAAGTTATAGAACGGTCCGTTGGGTCGGTACGGAACGTTGGCGTCGGTGGTTTATTGGTGTGGACTGTGGCCTTCCGTATCTTCCGATCAGGAGGGTGCAGGTTGAAATTTCGCCACGTACCAATGTCGTTTCGAATTTTTGAAATATTTCTTTTATCTGACGTTCTTACAGTGAAGAAAATCATCGTGAGGAAACCTGCTCACGCCTGCTAAGAGATTCAAAGATTGAGCATGAAGGCAGCCAATCCGCACTGGGCCCGCGTGGATGACTAAGGCCTAATCACGCTTCACGATTAAGATCGTGCCACTCGGGTGTGAAAATTATGGTGAGATGATGATGAAAAAGGAAGTTCATATACATCTACTAATTTAAAAAAATCGGGTTTTCCTTCCTGACGCTATAACTACAGACGCACGAACCGATTTCCACGGTTTTGCATTCGTTGGAAAGGTCTCGGGATCCGTGAGGTTTATAGCAAATAAAATTTCAACAGAAAAGCGGGAAAATCTTTTTTCACATACAGCGACATCTCTGATACATAGCATGTGTAGTACATGCTATGTATAATATAAACCAATATTTTAAGTAGATGGCATCTTTTGATCACCAAACGAAATGTTATATAAAACGAAGCCAATCTGGTGGCGAAACGAAGTTCGCTAGGTTGGCTAGTATTTTTTAAAAATGGTTCCTAAGAAGTCTTAGAAGATAAGTAAATTATGTGATAAAATTGTCAATCAAAAAGCACGTTCCCTAGGAATTAAAACTATATCGCAATAGTAATTCATCGTAAACTTCAGCGCTGTTTGACGTGCCCACGTTAAAACAACAAACATAATTCAGAACTGGCAACAAGTTGGATTGTTTTCTACACATCATATCGGCAAATAAATCTTTGGGCCGCTTATCTGACGTCAAAGTTAATTCCCATGCATAATTCATCGCGTCGATTCCGTGTGGAGAAGAAACTTTACGACTGCTGCTAACGCCCTTCAAAACGTTTGTCTTATACGAGGGACAGGTAGGGGCATACTTTATTGTATCAATAAAATACAATACGCTTTGAATGCTTGTGTAAAAAAGATAAGTAAAAAAATTAGTTTACTGGTAAGTAGTAGAAACAGTATCTCGTAGAACATTCTAGGTTTGATTTTTTAAACTCCTATCTGACAAATTGCTTTCACAGCTTATCTTCTAACTTACCAACTAAAGAAAGTAGCTCAAACTTTTGTTTAGTGTTTAGGTTTTGTTGAGACTAATGGCTTGTGACTGGGGCTAAAGCTTACAGTTCGTTTAAAGATTGGATTTCACTGCATCGCCTAATTCTCTTCATGTTTGAATTTCAAAACTTTGGTTTCACCAAGCATTTTAATCAAACTTAAACTGAAAAACTTTATACGTTCACTTCCAATATCTTTATAAATTCAAAAAGATAAAAGGCTCTGGCATACTATACAAGAGGAATTAACTTGGAAATACCTGTTTTTAATGTGTTATTAAATTAGAGCAATTAGCCCGAATGATGTGTTATGTATCTTCCCATAATCATGTTTTGCTGCAGTAGTCCGTTATATTATAAATAAATAATAATCTATAAAATCCTTTAATTTCGGGCTAAAGCCCATACTTGTTAGTTACAAATTAGGTACTTATATATATCTATGCATGATGATGATGATATATGCTGATTAATTATAATTAAAATTTAAATATTAGCATTGTACAGACGACGTTGTTCTGTCCTACGTCTCTAAATTAAAATGGATACATTAAAATTGAAATTTTTTATCTATCCAGACAGATGTCCTGTAAAAAATGTCTGGGTTGTCAGAGGATAAAATTGTATTTGAATCTGACAAAGAAACTTATCTGTTTTATAATAGAAGTACCTACCGATAGTAGCACCAATTACTTAATATCCTCTAGAATGATGCTATTAATATTAAGCAGAATGTCAATGCGTTAAACAAATTATAACATTTTGTCGATCGAATCGATCATTTATGAACAACTGGTTTAAGTTTTCATTGCATATGGAATCACGGCGGGTATAAGGTTAATGTAGGATATTACCCAGCTAGATTTTGATAAATTCATCAGATCATTGTATTAACTTTTTAACGGTTTTTTTTAGTTACGGATATGAATGCCAGTCCCGTACACTAAGTACCAAAGATTGATAAAAAATACGAACAAAAACATACTTTGTTATTTTAACGTTCTTGATAATCCAGATAGGATTGCGCAAAAAACCTAAACTTCCAAAGTACCGTGGTTTGCAACAGACAAAAGTTTGCTGTTGATTGACAAACCGGTCACAGCGCTGAACGTCAGTCGCATGACGTTCGATCGGCAAATCAATTCTGTGAAGTACCTGCCAACAACACTATTTCTAACAAGCAATATGCAAAACCTTTGTTTGGAAATGGGATGTTCAGAAGTAAGAATAACCACATGTATGCTGTTAGACCTTCATGAATTACGCGTTATGGAAAATTTAGCAGAAGTTGTAAATATATGATAATATTATGATATTATCATATATTATTTATTATAGAATAGAGATGATAATGCCTTGCAATATGTATAAGTTTTAATGGAATTAAACGCAAATTCATATTATGTGAATATATTTTTCAAATAGTAATAACCAAAATACACAGCAAATACTTAAACAAAAAAAGCTTAAAAAATTGGCCAAGCGCGAGTCGGACTCGCCCGTAGAGGGTTCTGCAGCAGCAAGTAGCATAAAATAAAATATTTTTAGTTACTTAGGCACCTACTACAGCTTTAATACTCGTATGAAAACATAGTGGTTCACCGTATATGACGTATAAAAAAACTACACACCATAAATCGTTGAAACTAATTTTGTTGTTAGATTTTATGGTCATTTACATCATATATTTGTTTGATTTTATGAAACCCATAGTTTAGAAATAGAGGGGGGAGGGACACACACTTTTTCAACTTTGGAAGTGTCTCTCGCGCAAACAATTTGATTTATAAAAAAATATATTAGAATCTCGATATCATTTTTTAAATGCTACACATTGATACTCCCCGTCGGGGGTCCACGGGGGAGTATGACGAAAACAAAATTTTAGAGTTTCAGTTCAATGTATGGGTAACCCCAAAATATATTATTATTTTTTCAAGTTTCTTGTCAAAACCTAATAGCGGTTCACTGAATACATATACTTACAAAGTTTGAATAGTGTAGAGCTTATAGTTTCGGAGATAAGAGGGTGTGACATACAGACAGAGTGGACAAATCTATAAGGGTTCAGATTTTTGCCATTTGGCTACGGAACCCTAAATACGCTATCTAACCAGTAAAAATTAGAATACCAAGGTATCCTGTAACAACACATGACAACAATATTATACTTATTATATTACATTATACTTATTATGTCAAAAAATATTATTCCGTGAAAAAAAAGGTTAAATACTTCCGTATTCCGGAAAGAGCGCTGCAGCTAGTAAACTTTTTGTAGCCTTATCTGTCGGCTGGGGTGACGAAAATATTTCATGAAAAATACGTTCGCAAGAAATAACTTCTAATATTAATTGATTTATAATGCTACATCCAATGATGTAAAAATGTATGGATTCGTGATATGCTCACAAAACAATCGCAAAAAGTGTTCCGAATGCAGTGACAGCACACATACACATATTTCGAATTTCGAACACATTTACCTAAACATAAGAGTACAAACTGTACTCTCTTGGGCGGTTATTTTTGAGGCACGGGTGGTGTATCTACCTTTATATACTGAATATCATTGGCTACATGTACAATGTGCGTCTTACTCACCATAATTGGAAACAATAGTCATCTCATTCATATCATAGAAAACAATTATCAAGCGAATTCCTAATAACCAGCCGCGCAGGTGCGGCGTTAGCGGATCACCAGAACCTTTCGATGTTACGCAAGATGTGCAAAGTACAGATGAAAAAGACCTAAAGGGTGCCTAATCAGGCTGGGGGTCGGCTACGATTCGTTTTCCGTTACTCGGACGTCACTCGAGAATCTCGGCCATGTAGTGCCTTACTCACTGCCACTTCAACTTGCTAATCCTGTGGAGTATGACGGTCACACTTGTTATCCTACAATGATAAATATCTTGTCTATATACAACTAAGATGATAAAATGGATTTATTAGCTTCAATTTTTATTTTTCGATATATTTTTTTCCAGTCAAGAAAAACTAGCTGAGTTTGAGTTACCAACGCTGAGAGCTTGTATCTACTCGGAATCCTTTAGATGAAAATATTTTTGAAGTCATTTTTGACTGAAAATAATGCATACTATATTATATTTTCACTTGCCAGCACCTTTTGGCCAAAAAGCTCATTACTTATAGCCGTCTCTTAGTTAGCGGTTACAGACTAAACTGTGAAGGAAATGCACCGACTTAAGCATGTCCGCAATACTTTCAACGTCGTAGTCTATTTGACGACGTTTGTTGTTTGTTTACTACATTTAAATTCAGTGCAGCAAGTCAGTGGAAGGAGTTTTAGCATTTGTCCAGTTCAGCTAAACTCACACACGGAATGGTAATTTATATGTTGGTTCTTAAAGCGGGGTTGCTGTGTACGCTAATGTTTTGTAAAGTTTCACTTTTGGAATTCAAGTAACCCTGTAGTAGACGGTTAGTTTAGTATAAACTGCACGAACCAGATTTTATCAATGTTTTTTATATGTATATCAAGGAATTCTTGTACACACCATTATCTAAAAGTAATGATTCTTCAAAAACTAGAAACTTAAGATATTTTGTCGGCATTATTATAAGTACATACCGAATAGGGTTTTCTTCGAGAATTCTCGAACCGAGAATTCCCGGGAATTTGCCTTACTCGAGACGAGAAAAAAGTGGTCGAGAAATCGAGAAATTCAGTCAAAAAATTAAAAACTTGATAACGCGCTTGCGTTCTCGTTGCGGCTCTGCCACGCGTCGTGCGAAATTAAATGAAATAATTTGTCCTATTAGAGGAGGGCACCGAAATTTGATATTTCACACGGTCGTTGTAATTATTAAGATTTGAGTTCCTCTCAGGAAGACCCCGCTAATTACGTTTCTGAAAACGTTTCTAATACGTTATACTAGAGTACATAATAGAAACGAACGTGTTTTCTCCTTGTCTGGAAACTTTGTGACAAAAATACGAAACCGATTGTCAGATGATGCTATAAATGCCCTTGTATTTTTAAAGGCTTATTTTCTTAATGATAACGTGACATCGTGGGTTAGCTTTTGAAGCAGTTTCCGCTTTAAATTGTGATTGTAATTGGTCTTAAGATTTTTAATGATTTATTAGATTTTTATGTTTACTTACGTAAAGAAAAGACTCCATTTACTTATAACAAATATTGAAAAGTTGATACAAAGACTAAACTATTCCTTAGTTTAGTCTTTGTATCAACTTTTACCACACATGTATGTACATGTACCTTACTGTTACTCGTAATTATTAAGCTAGTCTGATTGTTATTTTTTATAAGGAATTAAACTGTCGTTTTATGCTACGTAATTGAAAAGTTTGTAGTACAGACTGAGACTAAAATAAATTATTTAGTATGTAAGGTACTAAGTTTCATTGTGGTGACATGATGACATTGTTTTTAGAAGATATTTTATTTGTTTTTTTTTTCAAAGAAAAAGACTATTTAGTATATTTGTTTGTAGAAACTAGAAATAATGATAAGAAGATCTCGCTAGAGTTTTTTCGCTTAATTAAAGTTTTCTATAGTTAAGTTAAACTCACATGAAACTAAAAATAAACGTTGGTCATTGATAAATGTTGAATATTGCATAAAAAGTATAGTTTTATTGTTAAATCAAATATGTTTTGAGCTTTTCAATATTTCTCGACAACCCGAGAATTCCCGGGAAATAGTGGTCGAGAATTCTCGTGCTCCGAGAAATAAAAAAGGTCGAGAAATGAGAAACCCTAATACCGAAATCTACAATTGCAATAGTCAATTTCAATATACACTTAACATGACCATTATAACTGGACGAGCGCCTTTGTTTATGAATGCCATACATAAGTAAATTAGTTTATTTCCTCTCGGCGACAATTTAGCTCACGTCTCGTCACAAATTGTCGGCGAGGGTAAATGCAGACTATTAAGGAAATACAGCAATTCAAGGAGCCCTTAGCCGGCATTACGGCGCAATCTCACCCGGCGAAATTATAAGCAACACCTTCTATACGTGCCAGCCGGCAATAACACGTGCCACCAGCCTACAAAACGGACCTGCTTTCAAAGAATTTCATGCAACCAATGCTGTCGCAAATGTCTAATTTAATAACGGATGTATACATTTACTACATGTGTAAATTTAACTGACTCGAATCTATGTCAACTAGCAAAGTCCTTAAGTAAACATGTATAATAATCATTAAATATAAATCTTAATTTTTGATGATGTGAAATTGTTTTTTCTTTCAGTCAGTCATTAATAACTCATAATCGTTTTATAAAAATTACCTTGTTATAAAAAATAGGGTCATTTCAGGTCAGTATGTGCTTACGTGTATTTGCGTTTTCATGACTATTTCATCAACATCACGCTGTGATTACTACATAACAAATTTATCATGATAATTTTGTATAAACGGTTAACTCAACTTAATGTTAATGCAACTAAAATCCGTTAGCTGAAATAGACGACTTGAAAAATGTAGGTCATTACAAATTAACAAAGGGTCCCGTAGCTTGAATACAAATGCTTTTTATTCCTAACACTAAATTTCCCGCGATATTTCCTCGAGTAAATCTTTCTTTGTTGATTCTAAAATGTAACATTTTTTTTACTGGTACTAGTAACCTAGCTAATAAGTTAAAATTTTATACGAGTAGGAGGTGGATTATCTTTATTCTATATCTACTTACGCTATCAACTAATTAGATATAATGTAAGTAGATATAGAAAATAAGACTTTTTCTCATGTTTAGTTAATAATATATAAATCATCAAGATCGTAAACGTATCTTTAAAGTTTTATGAGCTAGTAAATGATTAGTTTGAAATATTAATAGGTATAATAACTTGGGAAGTATTATTAGAAGTTCTTATTAAAATAAACATGATTACGGTACTTTAATCAAATTTAACATCCAAAATATATAAATTCAACCATTAAAAAGACATTGAACATTTCCAAACAGGATCGGAACCCAAAAGCGAGTTAGGGTAATATTTCTCGTTTCAACGAGTAAGCACGTATTGCGCCTTAAATCTTGCCTCACATTAACTGAGACAGCCGCAGTCCCTGAGGTATTTTAATAATGAATTCTTTTCAGCAGCACGTACTTAATACTCGGAGCGATTTAATGAAGGGCGTCATAAAACGTGTCGTTGTCGCACTGAACACCTCCCTATAGACATATAAGCATAATTTTGTAACCCCATTAATAAATACATTTGTACACACCTGATTATCATTGCTTAGTAATTTATCTACCAACGTAAGACAACGACGTATCTCCTTCAATAAAATGCTGAACAGATTTTGCTTTACGCTGATTTGCAGCCCTCTCCCCAAATTATATAACAGTAGGTACCTATACACAAAATTTCACATATCTGTCCTCTTAATACGTTTAAGTAAAAAGAAAAAAACGCACCACCACCACAACAACGCTCTATTCACCTTCTTATAGTTTCAATAATGTTGCCGTTATTAAAAGGTTATTAAATTTTATTATTCAATACAAACAGCACTCAATTTTAGTTACATGTAATAAATATCCAGTGCGTGCAAATTTTAATAAAGTATTGTTAAATGCAATAAATTTTTATCATTATAATATTAAAGTTCGAAGTGTGTTAGAATAATCACTTTCGCAATATTTAACACAGATCCCCGTGCGCTTCCCGGATTAGCGTCACTTCGCCAGCCCGCGCAGGAATTGCGAGCTTTTGAATTAGAGCGAATGCAAAGTTTTTACTTTAAGTATTCATATGCATTTAAGTAGTAATATAACATACCTGGAACTCATTGCGACTGACCCGTTTTGTGGTTTGCGACGGCCTAGTATGAAAGGAATTTTGATATGTTCATATTTGAGACAAAATTATTTATGGTAAAGACCAGAGAAAAAGACAGACTAGAAGAGACAGAAAACGTCAACATTAAGGAAACAACGAGCTTAATTCATCAGTAAACTATATATATAATTAAATAAATATTATCTGTATTTTTTATTTTTACTTTAAATTGAGCGAAGAGTCAAATAGTATAGCCCCATTCATGAATCAAAATTTTTCTTTCTACTTCGACATCATCATCAGCTCATTATACGTCTCTACCGAGGGGCACGAGCCTACCCGTAAAGGATATAGTTCCACACATTGTGCCGTCCGACGATCTCAAACTTAATTTTCATCCTTAAAATAAAAGGAAAGTACACTCACGTCTAACTGAAAAACCACCGGCTAGTGACGTCACAATGTTCATTAACATCTTTCAGCAATATACCTTGTCTTCACTTGTAACCTTCAGCCGGAATACAACTATACCAAAAGCATATTAAGCTAGATATCTATTTTTATTGTAAGACAAAATGCAAAATTGCGATATCTACGAAGACGATCTTGCATGCGTTCTCCTTGAAATCGGGTTAAATTAGTTAATGGAATAATATTAACATGTTTGGTGTATCTTATTCTGTAAGATAGCAATACTCATTACATGCGTGTAATTGTCTGTTGAACTGCACGGATGTCTAGCGTTCAAAGCACCTTATCCATTATAAACAGAATACCTAGGTACTTACAATCCAGAACTTAGGCTAAATGCTTGTCTGGAATCTGATTCTAGTCCATTGCTCAGCGTCGGCAATTTAGTTGCATTACATTAGACACTGTTCGCATTCCTAATATTGTAGACCCATTTGATTGGAACCATTCAAATTATTTGCGTCCGTTATCCTGCAGGTTACAACAATATTGTAGGCTCCCCTTTGTGTCTATAACATAGAAATAAATTTGGAGTGTCTGTTTGTAATATTTAAACAAATGCATGTGAATATATATACGGTATATACCCCAAACCAATTTTTTTTTAATTTTTCTCTTGGTGTTCCGGGTAATCTCTGAAAAGGCTGGACTGATTTGGACGGGGCTATTTTGCATGTAGCTGATGTACTAAGGAAAAACATAGGCTCCTTTTATTTTAGAAAAAGCTCTTTATATTTGGAAAATTCAACTAGTGTTTTACCGCGCGGAGCGCAGCTCACGTCGCGCGGGCTGCGTGTTTCAACGTGATTTAACAAAACGATTTTACGCTATGTTTTACTGCGGGAGAATATCTTATACAACGGGTAACACCGCGGGGCATAACTAGTAAAATATATTATTCGTATTTTATGAGTAATATTATTGTCTCGCGAACAAATTGAACGCTATTAACTAATAAGCGGTTAAATTGTTTTACATTTTAATTAAATGTGTTTGATTTTTATAATTATGATTGTCGTAACTAGCTAAAAAATATTTAGAAGTACAATTCGGTTTTATGCAGACATCATAAACGTATTAAATATGCGTACATAATGTTAGTTTTATTATAGTACGAAATCAAACTCAATGCTTTATACAAATACGGTTAACATTCACATAACTGGGCCATCAAATCAAAATAAATTAAACATTTTGACCGCAGGCTGTCAGATTGTACGTGTTAATTTTATTGGGCCAGTGAGGTACAGTTTCAGGGTTTCAGGCGACGCCGTCGGCGAGCTGTCACTCTGACGCAGGTTGAAGACGGTCGGCCAAAGACAATTGAATCATAAAAGGTCACGTGACACACGCCAGGCCACCCTCTGTACATCTTACTTTGTCTGTGGTCAGACGTGATGCTCTTTATCACGCTTCCTGTGTATGTGAGAGGTGTTTGTTCATCAGTTGACAGGAATGATACGAAATAAAATGAATGCGTAAATAATTAAAGTATCGCTATCATAAGGAATTTAATTAATATCATTTATCTTTCAAAAAAGTACACACTTTCAAAGGACCGGCAACGCATTTCTAGGACTTCTGATCTTGGATATGTTCACGGGCGGTGGTGTCATTTACCATCAGGTGAACTGTATTCTCGTTTGTATCCTGTTCAATAAAAACAAATCGTTGAACTTAAAAAACTGAATGATAGACAAATGATAGCTACATAACGACCCATGTTGTGTAATAGTCGAGACGTCGTCTTCTACACCAAGGGTTCTGAGTTCGATCCCCGGGCATTTCAAACATTTGTGTGCATGTTAATTTGTATGTACATATAATTAAAAAATATATGAGTATTTTAATCAGTTATTAACTACCCTAACCACAAGTTTCCCGCTTATTATGGGGCGTAGTCACTGTATGAATGTCAGTGCATATTTTTTTATTTAACGAACATAATTCTCTCGATGTTTTCCGTAGTATTCTAAGTACAAACATTATTTGTTATAAGTCAAAATAAAGAAAATACCCAAATTCTTAAAAACAGTATGTTTGATTTCCTTAACAAGCAAGCTCATTGTCGAGTAAGTTCACGTGGCAGCCCTGGAAGTTTCCAAACGCGAACTTATGATACTAACGATCAATTTATTTAATTACTCACTTGGTTGTGGCTAATGAAATCGTGCAGTTTCAAAGGAATAGGACGAGATACGAATACGCTTTGTCTCGATGCGTAACAGTGTCGAATGTAAAATATGTATGTAAGTAATTCGACGGAAAGTTTTAATTTAAATTGAAAATATTCTTGCAAGACTGTGAACATATAGCTCGTTTTATCATTATAACATTGCGGATAATTATTTTAATATGGTGCTTTTTGTGTTCCAATGACGGCCATCATTCATTACTAATAATTGTATATACTGAACTATTTTAAAAAAGTAATGAAAACAACTTCGTTGTTTACGTACATTTAACGTAATCATCACATCAATCGAATTGTGCCGATCTTTTCCGAGTATAGCCAATTAAAAAGTGCAAAACTTATGAATTGGTTATATTTATTTATTTCGAAAGGTACGCTAACAGTGTATATATTTACATTCTTATCATGTACAGGTTGTATAAGATCTAATATATACACCTATTAAAAGCATACATAGCATTATCGAAAGAAAATTAAAGGTGGAAAAATCGGCACGTCATTTCATAATTAAACGTCATTGTAACGTCATAGACGAAGGCATTTCTACCGTGGGTACTCCAATAGGAGCCGATCGCTAATCCTTGATCGGTACGAGTTGATGCCAGTCGGGTAGTAGGCCCCAGTTATCTACGCTCGGTGACACTCAGACGGGTTCTTGGGCCGATTTGACGGAGGTCAGGCGTGGTGCACCACGATTAGGGCACTGGCCCGCTAGGATTTGATTACCGCAACGGAGCTACTGCGGATTATAGCCCGTTAGAATATTATGTGCGAGTGCCTTCCTCCCTTCGCAGTGGCCGCATCGATATTCATAGGCGAACAGAATTGTTTTGGTCCATTTTGGCTGCGTAGATGTGTGTACAGAATTAGGGGTTCATTTATTAAAAATAAATAGAATAACTTATCAGGCTAATCCTACGAGAGTTCCATAATAGTACTTACTGGGACTATTCCTATTTGAATAAAAATGTATAGGCTACTTTTTATTCTAGTAAATTACTCCTAAGAAAATCACAGTTGTCCCAAATGTAACATTGATTTATTCTAGATTTATTTTCGAATGGACTTTTTTGCTGTAATAGTTTTTTTGCTTTACAAAACAACTCGGGTTTTCAAAGCTAATACTAGTGAATTAAAGTAAATATTTAATTCCAAGGCATAAAAAAGTTTACAAACAAATACATATTGTATGTAACTCGTGTCTCAAAGGAAATAATTTCTGCCTTGTGCAAGAAAAGCTCCGATATTGTGAATAATGAAAATTGTACACAAAGTCAAAGAACTAAACGGATATGGTTTTTAATGTGTGTGTGGACTGGGGACCACCCACGTGTATAAGCCAACAAATTATTGACATCCAGGTTTTTATTGCACCTCGCTATTGCACTGATTTTGTTACTAAAGAGTATCTATTTGCAAATATGTTTTCTTTTCAAATGTTTGCCAAAAACATAACTGCTTTAGTGCGCGGAATATATTAGTGAATGTGACGCATACATCTTGCTGGGGCAAATTTCAGGCAGTTACTATTTGTGCTTTGATATAATAATTATTAATAATAAAAATTTAGTTTTAAATACAAAGTTATTCTTATACAGAAATTCGCACAACAATATAAACTACTCGTAGAAGTCAAGTCAATAATCATAATCTATTAACATCCAATTGCAGGAAATTAGGCCGTGTCTCACCACGGCTTTTGCGAGTTTTGGGTGTTAACACTCAACATATTGGTAGGTTAACGTGCCGTTTAAAGCAAGGAATCTTTTTGTTCAGACAATAAGATGATCCAGCCGGATATGTCTTAACCAAATTGGGAAAAGGGCACAAAGTGAAAAGTCAAAGGACCTCCTGCGAACAAGACGTGTGAGGATCATGCTGATATCTAAATCCAGCGCTCAGACCACTTCAACTTGCTAGACCATGAGACAGTTAACCACAAACATTACCGTTCCATTACTGAATAACAAATATAAAAATAAAAGATGGCCAATAAATAAGTAAGTTGTATTCAGAATCGATTGTCTTCTCGTTTGCTCTGGATTTACGTTGTCAACGGCAGGCGTCGGCCGCTTAGCGTGGAGCGTCTCCCCTCACTGCAACATATTTCACTGCATAAATCATAACTTTATTTCCTCTCGCTCATGGATGCCGGCGAGGTGTCTTTGGAATAGCTTTAAGAGTCCGCAGTACCGCAACAAAGGACCACGAATTCAATTAGGTGTATATGGTATAGTGCAGACGTTCATATTACTAAATATATGCAATTTAATTAAATGAAGAGAACGAATTTAATAAGATTTATGTGGTTTTCAGCGAATATAACTACACTTTGCGCATTTGTGCTTTGTGCTTTTGTATTTGTTTTAAGTTCATTGTTCATCTAAGGTTTCAATACAATAGGCTAGCAAACGTTGATGTACCTAGTATGTTACTGAATATAAGATGATTTGATGCGTAATAAATATTTGAAATATGAAAATTATATACTGCTCAGATATAAAACGACAAAAGATAATATATACAAAAATACAAATATTAAAGATAATTTTCATGAAATATCAACAATAACACAACAACAAAGTGGTTACTCTCTCTCGATTATCTGAGCACTGAAAGTTTGATGAATTGATGTTTTAGGCCATACATTTATAATTTATTCCACAAATACTTTGAAATGATTAATTTAGACTTTTGTCTTACAAGAATTAGACTTTTGTTAAGTAATTTATTATACTGGTTCACCAAGATACAGGCTCTGCCTTGTTTGGGAACCTCTGTTCATGCAAATAAGCTGCATTCTTCTGATGCACAACTCAATTATTGTAATTTGTTTAATGTGAAAATTGTATGTCTAATCTTCCTTTGTGCAATAAAGAATTATTATTATTATATTATAACAGAAATCAATGATATAAAAAGTCCTCGAAAGTTTGAATCTGTGAAGTAATATCGCCTGAATCTTTCTGGCAATATATATTTCATTACTAGTACGATATAGTTGCAAATATTCTCTCTCTTTGTCAGCCAGCTAATCCTTGGGATCTTGGAGCCTTTGTTTATAAGATGGGATTTCATACAATTTCAGCATTTTTAGTTAATAACGATTAACCCCTTATTAAAAAGAGATTATAATAAGAAAACATCATTACAACCTTACACCTGTAAATATCTTATTTTGAATGTGCAGACATCTTGATCCAACCTCATCATCATCATCATTATTTTGCTCTTATCCATTTGGGGTTGGCGCAGTAAGTCCCATGATAATACTAAATAGATTTGGCAAATGATTTTTGATCAGCCGTCTACCTGATGATACCAATCCTCCTTGCTTATCATAACTTAATTCAACCAAAAAATTTAAAAAAAAAAGATTTACCTTTAGATAAAAATACACATATCCCGACATATGACGATTTTCTTACAAATGTTACTTACACTTATACATAGGGTACATTAGACATTACAAAAGAAGCAAAAATGTAACAACAGCTAAAATATTAAACTATTTAAGTATCAGAAGTGCTTCCACTGACGTGTACCGAGTGTGTACTCGCTAAGAAGCATTTTAGTGGCACTATTGTTTCTTGTAACTGAGCTTGTTATAGACGAAACAAAAGCTCTTTGGAACCGAGGGCAATGCCATAGCGAAAATTATTCAAAGAGGTTTTGAACTAATAATGAAATATTGTCGTACTCGTTTAGTTTTAAATTGCCTTTGTTGTAAACAAGATTTTTTGTTTCCGTAGGTAAGGTGCGATTTTATTTGTTTATAAATAGACAATCAATGTGGAGTAACGGTTTAGATTTCAGCAAATACACCAAATGTTTCGCATAGATCCCTTAGCAGTGCCAAATAGGCAACTTACCTATTTGCAATTATTAAGGATTTATTTCAGCCACTTCTTCTAAAGGGAGCGCAGTTTGGGTCCTAAGCTGGACTAGAATAAGAACGTAGAAAGCGTTATATTATATACAATGGATGCGATCCGTCCAGTTTTCTATAGGTTAATGCTGAATATAAAGGAATCGCTTAACAGGCTAAGTCTTAATAGTTGATAGAAATGTATACATAAACATACTTATATACTTTTTTGTAAATACATATATATTATATAAACAAACACACCTAGACTATTACAAACAGACATATTTGTGCACAATGTCTTTCCTGCCTTCCTTCTGCTAGACTGATAATACTTACGACTTGCACTTTTTCAGACTTTTCATTAAAAGAGCATTGAGTTACATTATAAAAAAAACATAGCGCGTGGCTTTTTTCTGTGACACCCTGAGTAGCCTTTATATTCATGAGTAAGTCCGATAGTTTTTTATATGTTATATAGTGTACAGGACATAACAATCTGGACGCTCATCTAATGGTAAGTGATACGCCTGACCATGACAGAAGCATTGAAGGAGACATTGAGTCTATAAATGCTGCACTGCGCCCGTCACCTGGTAATTTTACTAGCTACAGTGCCCTCATCTCGAAACACAAGTGTAAAACATTCTATTTTACGGGACGATATCTAACATTGCGGACCGCGGTACCAACCTACCTAGACGACTCAGTCCCGAGTCAACCACCTAGTAAAATAAGAACAAGAATTCATTGTTTTCAATAGTGCATATATAAAAATCCTAAAAATTTCGCTCTATAAGTGTGTTTTAATTGTAACTAGAATTCAATATACTGCAATCACGAGAAGACAATGGTAACGGTGGTATCTCCCAACGAACATACTAGTTTGCGCCACGACAACCGCAAGGACTTCGCGAGTCGCGCACGCCGTGTAGGGTAACCATATTTATGAGTTTCCTCTGCTATACATACTTACCCCGGATCTAGTCGGAATAGTAAGCTCTTTTTACATGTACTCTTCAATGCATACGTATTTTGAAAGTGTATTACAAGTGGAATTGTCACATAATCTTGTATTGTGTCTCATAATTTATATGAATAAAGAATTTATTATTATAAACATTGCTATCACAGGACATCAGAATATCTGCGCGATTTTCTATTGTTTTCTGCGATGGAATGGAGGTTGATTGCTACATATGATACTGACTGGATTCAATATCAAATCTGAAATGTTTATTATGAATTCTTAATACCCCGAAATCCATTTTTTTTATTATTTAATTACAAAATAAGTAATAAAGTGAGTCATCGTTTCATCAGCCAAGTAATACGATATTTATTTTCTCAATGCTGAGCATCGTGATTGTATATACTAACTATTTGACTCATCTGCCGCCATCTCTTACGAAAATGACATCACTCAGACTTGAGTCATTTGGGCACCTTTTCATGCCACCTTTTTAGTCAGTAACCCCTGGATTAATGCTGAGCATCGCCATCTTCTTTGTGCTTGGCAAATTGAATGATTAGGAAAAAATTTTTCCTTCCACCTTTTTTGGGAACCGACTCCAGGCTGCCCTCTGTTTGCCTTTAATTACATTCATATTTGGTGTTGCTATTATAAATTAATATTCACATTATAATAAACGCTTGCTCATTTGTGCGTCGTTTTAGCATTATTTCCTGCCAATTAGTGCGGTGAATACAGACGTGGGCCAAACAAAGGCGAGGGAGCCTCATGAATTTATTGTTAGGTTACTGGCTTAAGTTATTTAAGTGTTGCGGGACGGCGGTATTCACGTGCACAGAATGCAGCTTCCTGCGACAATTTATCATGAATCTTTAATTAAACTTGAGCAGTGAGTGTTCGCGGTTCTCATTGTGCCTTGCAATAACACCGCTTAATCGATTGCTTACTATTTACCGCCGCGGGTGAGTCGCTCATTGCAATAACTTTGCAATAATGGTTCATTTTGAATGGCGAAAAAAAAATGACTGTGAAATTGTATCTAATATTGAGTTTTCGTCTTGAGTTCTTACTCGTATAGTCAAATTAATAAAAAAATCTCTTACATCAAATCAGGCTAGATTAGATGTTCAGTGTCTGATGAACTGATTCGAATTCTAAGTAGTTTTCATTCTTGAACCAACAATACTTTCAAAGGTTTGCTGCGTGCCATTCATAAATTAAAAACTACCTATCGTATAGTATGATTGTACCTAATAAGGCTTTCTTACTTAGTGATCTTTAAAATTGATTCTTTACTACGTCTGTCCGTAGAGCGCCGGTGTCTTATCATGTGGACTGTTTGCCTTCCGATGTGGAAGGCACTAGTTCAAATGTCTTGTTGAATTTTCGATAAAATATAATATGTACATTTATTCCACGCTCTTACGGTGAATAAAATCGTGAGAAGGCTACGCGCGCCTGCGAAGAGATTCAAAGGTTGCGCATGAAGTCAACGAATCCGTGAAACGTGTAATGAGCTGATGATGATGATGATTACGGCCGTAGCTCGTTTTATACACACAATTATACAACACCATCATAAACACTAAATACAACAAATAATCGTAGAAGTGATATTTGATTATTCCATTCATTTCGTTTGCAGCTAGCGAGCGAGTACGTTACTCGTACTTGGAAACCAAATGAAATAGTTATTGTTACGAAGATAACTCTGTTAAGAAAATGCTTATTTAACGTTTCAGCAGTGTGAATGTGACTTTTTCTTTTGAAAATGAAAAGGGTTTATTCAGTGTAGGTCCTTACAGAACACTTATGAATGTCAAATGAAGCTGCTAGCTTTAATTGATAAGTGATCGAAGAGACGTTTCACTTTCACCTGATTACAAGAGATGCCACTACTCATGGATAGTCGGAACTCTAAAGAAGCAAAGAGTGCGCCGCAGACCTGTAATATCGAGGGGAAAGGTCTCCTTATCTTAGGTACTCACTCGGTTATACACCACGACAGGTCTACCATGCCGAAGCATGGCTATCCCACAAAAAGATGAAATTAATTTATGCTAAACACTTCATGTAAAATTAAATCTTCAAATTAGTAAAGAAAAAATTAAAATCAGTTACTGTCATTTAAAAAAGAAACAAGCAATAAAAGTCATAAGTCAATACGCATAGTTATTTATATACTTACAACATTTTCTATACAATGTATTTACAGTAACAACAAATATTATTTACGATAACAATACATTTTTCTAGGCTAAAATCTCTGATAGTAAGATTACATATATCTAGCTATATCCAATATTGCAGACATTTTATTTTAAATATACTGATCCCTAATAACATTTATTCCAATTTACCCAGTGTCCTTACTGAATTCAGTTTTAGTAAAAAATATCTACACTTAACAAATATGAACATTGTTATATAATTTACACGAGACCGTAATATCTTGGAACAGCTTATAGCATTGTCTGTCAAAATGTGATATTTATTATATAAAATGACAATACTACACGAACAACACTATGATAAATAAGATTTAAAATGCCAAATCTAACACATTATCAAATTGTAAATGAAACTGAAATAGCTAACAATCAATAATTTAAGAAGGCTACTTGTCGAGCAAAAAATATATTTTAGACAATTAAAATGAAACAAACATACAATTGACATATAGTATATCTAAAAACATGTAGCTATAAGTATTATTAATAACAACCAATTGCTCGTTCTTTCTGCCGATCGTTATCCTAAAGGTGATTCCAAAAGGCACTGTTCTTTATTTTAGTTAATGTAAAGTGATACGTTTTTATTATCGTTGTAGTTTCACAGTGACTCTTTATCAAAATAATGTACCTATTGTTTTATTTTAGTTTTTTCATAATTTTATAGTGACAACATAAAACAATGTTATTATAACGATTTTCCAAATAGCTCGATACTTCCCATAAAATACCATTTAAGATTTTCCCATAAGATACCAATTTATTGTTTCATTTTGACAAATATTCTAGAAATACTAAAAAACAGTGTTTGTTTTTACTTGCATTATTTCTGTTAAAAGTTGTTGAATTGAAACCATAATATTACTTGGACAATATATATAGTTATAGAACAGGGTTAGAGATATGTTTGAATATTATATTACATAGGTATATCTATGTCTAACATCAATATGGATGAGGTCTTATTTACACTAAAAGTATACAGAAATAAATTTGACCTAACGAATGTCCCATAGAATTTGCAATATATAAACACACTAAAATACTAAGTAAATAGTCATTCACAGCTTTAAAACAAACAATATTGAACTTTATTATACGGCTTAGTACCGAACATCATCGACAAATGAGACTGTCCTCACGAGCGGCGCAAGCGCCGTGGGGTGGCGCTAGGAACAGCTTGCCGTTTGCGCATGCACAGAGCTGGTAGATATTTTGATGGTGTGGATCATGAGTGTGAGGCGCTGACGCAGGCAGCGGTAACGCTGATTTCAACTTGGGCATATATATGCTTGGTGCTTCTAACCTTATCTGTGAAATGAAAAACAAATCTAAATAATTGACGATCTATAAGATGTACCTTATGGTTAAGAAGTCAACTACTGCGCCTATGTTACACCTGAAGACAATCCGAACGGCCATTAAAGACGCAGGCGACCAATTTCTGGGTTGTTAAACGTCATATCTCAATAAGCAATACATTCTTTAAAGTCAGTACTAGAAATGTCTTGATAACAAGTTCTCTCAGCATTTCAGGTAGTGCCTGTGATATATATCATTAATCTTTAGGACTTACAGCTCCTGCAACAGATTTCAGACGGAATGTGGTGAGACAACTGGCGCTGATGTCACCTGCCCGCGACTCCAGCGCAATATTTTGCGCCGCATGCATTTCTAGCGATCGTGTAGGTGATTCCAGCCTGTAAATGTAATATTTATTACAGGATGGCTTATCTTTATATACCTTAGAAAGATCTATATGAGGTTTACCCTAAAGCACTGCTTAACGTAGCATGCAGACTAGTCTGCTCACTTAGTGGTAAATGCCTGACCATGACAGTGTTGAAGGAAATTAACAATAGGACTTTGGAATTCATTATCTGCCGTCAACGCTGGCTTACGCCAGTCACTCGAGAAGACAGCTGTGTGGTCTATTATACCCGGTAGTGTTATCGTCCCGGTGCACAAAAGGGCTTCTATTTTACGGAACAATTCTGGCACTAGGTATGTACCTAGAAGTCTCAGTACCATGTTGGGTCAAAACATTTTTGTATTGTAACCTTTTAGATACTTATAGGACAAACTAGCTTTATCATTGAAATGGGTACTAGGCAGTACGCAGTAACGTACACCGCACCATGCACGCCTCGTATCGTGCAGTTTTATATGGCACAAAGCATATTGTATTGTTTAAGGGGTAGCTTGTATTCAGTTTTTGTTTGTAGGGTTTTGTACAGAGTTCGATTGACTTACGTATGTAACTAACACGAGCTGTTAAGCCGGTAGTGCTCAAACAAGAGGCATTTGGACAACATTCTGCAGGCTCATTATCAACATTAGTTACAGTGGCACAGTCAGGGTTTTTCATGGATTCAATTGAAATAGCCAGGTAACGGAATCTGGGTAGTTTGGTTAAGGTGTTTCAAAACTAGGTTCATTGAAAATTTAAGCAAATCTCTTTGATAGAGTCTCGCTTCAATTAAAGAAATATTACTCATATCGGAAACTGTATTTAATAATTGAGCTAACGAAAAGCGTTAGGATAGCATTCTGCAAGTGGTTTTTCATCAGGAATAGTGATGGATAGCGTTACACATAATCAGCGTTTTGATAAGTATTCAGTTGAATAAGGAAGGAAATGAGATTATGATTTTTTTATGGAAAAAGTATGTTCATATTTCAATGATTAAGATGGGTAACATAGACTAAGTTAATTGATTGGGATTACTTACAGGAGCTGCTTAGCTGGCGGTGCTCTGACAAGTGGCGTTTGGACAGCATTCTGCAGGTTGACTCCAGCTGGGCTGGTGACGGAGAGCGTCTCCGCGCCCACTGTGACAGCGTCCCGTTCAGCACCCAGGATCAGTCCACCTCGAGTGTCTCGTATTTCTAGACGCGGCACATTCACCTCCAAACGATCGTGACCTGCACAACAAGCTCATATGATACACGCGTTTTTCCTGGGAAAGATAGCCCAGCTAAGCCAATGTAGCTAATAACAGCCAAGATAGCTGTATGTAGTATAGGTCACTTTATAACATCTATTTCGATGTATATAGCTGATATAGCGCATATCCTTTACGCGGACCCAGTGCGGATTAGCCTGGTCAGCTAATCCCGCAAACGTAGACGTCCCGGGATATACTCGACGATCCAGACGATCCGATTACGGTCATATCTCAAAACACGCAACGCTTTAAGACCGAGTTTTAGTTATACATGACTTCAATAAACCATAGTTTAGGACGAAGTGCCTCCTCTATAAAAAAGAAGGGTTTTCCATGTAATCTTCACACTTGGCAGGCGGACTGGAGGTAGCAGAAGTTATTTATAAAAGGTCGAATAAGGTTACTCTGCTATTATTTTTTGCTGAATTTCAAGCCACGTTAAACGGTACCGCTATAAGAAAAGGAATGACAATATAACGCCTGTCACCACACGGCACCCAAATAATATAAGCTTTCAAAAACAGTGACTAATATGGTAGCTTACCTAAAAATAATCTGCTCTGCAACAGACCCTGAGTGTCTCTTGTAGTGACACTAAAATTCCTTGAGGACTCCATAGTAATGGGCTGGCCTCTTCGCGATTTAATGCTCGACGCGAACAGGGAGTCTAGGACTAAAGCCTGGCCGAGCAGCTGTAGACCTCCAGGAACGATCCTCAGCTGGCCCATACCCTCCTGCATAAACCAAATAAGAAAAACATGAGTTACACAGCACCTAATCAAATACATTTTAATATAAGCTTTACTTTCGAATTCAACCGCATGGAAATAAAAGTAGTTACTGCTTCTAACGTAGCAGTCAAAGACTTTAGTACGTATCCCCACAGATAATATATTTTCTTTAGACTTTCCGTGATAAGTCTTTGAGCGGACAAGCTATCTGCTTGTTAAAGTCTTGTCTAAATATACATTACACTCTTTTTTGGATGCATTATCAACTAAACATCATCTTTATGGACTTTATATAGGAGAAATAATTTTAAAAATTTCATATTTTGCACTTTTGTAAATTATTCAACTGAAAACGTACGAAACATAAATATGAAATGTAACATAATACACAACAATAGTTTCAAAACTCACCGAATTAAAATCGAGAACTTTCAATACCCAGAGAGTGAGCGCTAGATTAATGATCATCATAAACATGAGGGCCATGACTAGAATGTAAAGGCATTTCTTCCGCCAGCCGTAGATGCCAACTTTGAATTGGCTATTATAACTGTTCCTGATCGAGTCCGCCTTTGTGTCCCGGCCCGCATTGTTGTTCAGGATTGGCTCCGGGGTGATCTTGTCTGCGTATGGTATCCTGAAAGAAATATTCCCTTTAAAACAATTCCAATAGGCCGACGCAGTAAACTTTTATCTTTGTTTATTCAAAGTTTTATAAAGGATGTCAGATTCCATTTTATATTTGCTCCATGGATAGGAATCTATTCGTATAATTAAAGTCACTGTTGTATGGTGTTTTTACGTAGTCGAATACATAGTTATTAGATTATGTGGAAAAATTTACCCGGCGCCAAATCGTAATAAATAAAAAGTTAGCTAAAATTCCTATGCATAAAAATACGGTTCCTTTTCTTACATTCTGAAATATGTTTTAATATATATATGATAATAATTCGTACAATATATAGTCTACTGATACCCTAGCAAAAAGTTTTTAAATAAAAAGTAAATATTATTTTGATTAAATATACTATTTGGTTATTATAACGAATAAAATCTTTATAAAAAAATCTTTAAGCAAATTAAATACAATATTTTATCAACACGTGAAAGGTCAAATTTTATTATATTTTACCAAAATACTGTACATGTATTATGTATAGTATTTTGATAATATAATTGCACAATAAATGGTAACAACACTGAGTTTGACAAAGATTATCTTTAATATATAGGTCCTGTCCTGGTCCTGTGCTAGTATTAGAATGCCTAAAATAATCCCCCCACTGCGATATACCGTAACATAGCATAATTTTAAGTTTATCATTTATGACAAGAGAACTAAAATAACTTATATAGTCAGCAAATAAAGACTGAATAAATACTCCAATACTAGTGCATCACAGCGAAGTTGACGAACTATAAAACAAAACTTTATTTTTGTTTCTTGTCTATTCCATCCTTTTAGCGTCTTGACAGGAACACAAACATAGCCAGTGATTCGTAATAAAATATCAGTGAGGCAAACGTGTGACGGAATTCTTCGTTACAAAAATGGCTTGGTTTAGCTCCAGCTTTGGTGAAAGTAGAATTTGTCGCGATCGTAGTAACGGAGGTTTCGCGCTGTTTCAAATACTTTTCACTTGCATAAATCATAACTTTATTTCCTTCGTGACATCGCTAGCCACGTCTGCCGCAAGTCGAGCCAGACATACAAAGATCTCAGGGGGCAATCCTTAAAACTTAAATCTATCTTTCGATTCGACTTAACTCGTACTTTAAAGCGCAAATTTGAGTTCAATTATTATATTCTATGAGTATGTCGCACGGGATGAAGCTTTACGTTGACCCCAATGATATTCTGTATATGTTGACCCTAGTAGATGAATCATATATAATTTACGGACCAGAGTGTTTCGTTGTATTGATACCTTATTCTGTAAAAATCTTTACTTTGCAATTTCAAACATGCTTTGAGCTACTAGAGATTTATTTTGATACTTTATGTAAGCTTTAATAACAGTCATAAAAGTGAATATTTGACTGCAATAAGTCGACCGCTATACATTTATTGATAGCTCAATAAATGAAATGTTCATACATTGAAAATATTTTAAATCCTGTTGAATTCTAGTGAATAACTTTTATTGTACTATTGGAATAGCTTTTATGGCAATAAAATTATTGCACAACCGTTCGTGTACTGTTCGTATGAATGTATTTTGGTGACTATAAACATTTAATAGTTTCTGCGTGTTTGTGAATTTCACGAGACATTAAGAAGTTATAGACTTTTAATAAATGCCTTTAAATCTATTGGCTGTAAAAATATGTTAATTTCATAGTATGAAACTGTTATGACCCCTTTTATCCCATTTTGTTACATCTTCATCTTACATCTTCTACAAACATAGCAGTTTGAGCAACCTGATTTGGAAATTCAAAAAGCAAAATAAGCTTTGTTGAATTTTTATTCATAATTAAATAAGTATTTTAAGTTGTCATCCGAAATGCTTCGACGATTGGTACACGGACCACTGCAATGTTGACCAAAAAACCCGAAACTTATTTTTAATATAATTAAACATTGTGAATAAAGATAGTCTAGAATTTCCGATCAGTCAGCTATATATTTTTACACGACCAAATTATTAAATATGGAAGAGCTACGCTTCAGGAGTAATGGGCCGCGACTGAAGTGATATCACGGCCGCAAGAAAACTGGCGTGAGACTATGAATTCAGAGTTTTTTGACATGTATTGAACGGGACTGTCAGTTTGTTCAACTGATGGTAAGTGATACGCCTGACCATGGTTGATTTAGTATTGAAGGAAATTGATAATAGTTGGTATTTATTATTTTCCGTCATCACCATCCTGTGCCCGTCATCTTAGATGACAGGTGTTCGGTCTCTCATACCAGGTAATTTTACCAGCTTTTTAATTAACGGGACGATATCTGGCAATGCGATGGTATACCTAGACCTACCTAGGTTCTTTTGTAAAGCAACTCCTTCGTAGCTCTATGGGAGTTATGAGTGTCTATGAGTGGCGGTATCACTCACCATCAGGTGAACCATCTACTCCTTTGACTACTAATGGAATAAAAAGAACCTCACTAATAAATAAATATTCATTGACATTCGCACAACGCCATCGAGCCCTTATTTAAACGTTAAGCTTTTATTAAGGGTATTAAACAACTGATAAACATACTTAAACATTAAACAACCAGACAATATAAACAGAATATGTTCATGCACACAAATGTTTAGATACTGCCCGGGGATCGAATCCGGAACCCTTGATGTAGTAACCGATGTCACAACTAATACACAAATGGGTCGTCAAACTAATCGAGACTTTCAAAAGCGTAGTAGGATTAAAAAATCCAGGATATCATTCAGCTATCTCTCGTGGAGACAAGTACAAAAGCACCGTGTCCTGTATTCGTAAAACTGGCCACCGTCAGCGTGGGCTATAAATTTCCAAGGATTCGTGCGCGACAGGACATCGCACACTGAAAAATTCCAGTGACCATCCTTGCCGGTGTTAGGGTTATGTTCGCTGCACTTGCATTTTACGTGGACTTATAGACCCGGCACATGTATCATCATACATTATAAGCTGCACTCAAGAATATATGGATGCACATTAGTTTCCGACAAGGAATATTTTTCGTGTTCGTATTTGAGGTGAAGCTTCTTTTCTAAAGATACACATAGGGATAATATAAATAGGGTGGCATTAAAAACATCCATATTTATCCTGATTTCGTGTTGTGTTATGACTTGATTAGAAAACCAATCTACAGTCACTTAAGCTTATGACAGATGCAGTTTGAAGAAAACCAATGTCTGCAGATTGTGCATTTTGGATGTGTACCAAATAAAAATGTTTTTTACGAAGTGAATGAGAGGTAAAAACGCTCACCTGATGGTAAGTGATATGTTGTGACCATGGCAGAGCGGCATTAAGGAGATCAACAACTGATAAACAGTTATTATTCTTCATCAATGCCGCACGGCGCCTGTCACATACTAGTAATTTCACTAGCTACAGTGCCCTCATCCCGAAACACAAAAGTGTGTAGCACTCTTATTTCACGGGATGATATCTGGAGTTCTGGCACTGTGGAGGTACCTACCTAGATGACTCTGTATCGAGTCTACCACCTAGTATGTTTTTCTTTTTTAACACTTCTCTGTACCCGTCATTCGAGGCGACAGATTTCAGGTCTCCTATACAAAGTAATTTTACATTTCTTTTACATGTTGTTTTATACTAAATGAAACTAAATAAAACATCTTAACTGAAGATATACAAAAATCATAAAGGCAAACAATGATAAGGCTAATGTTAACGTATACAAGAACATTGAACATGCAAATATTATATATATAGGTAACATAGGATATAGGTTTCTAGAGTTCCAGTAGAGTTTTATTATTATTGCAATCTCTTCAGAACAATAGCGCTTGCTATGGCAAGCCTGCGACCGAACTGTATTTGCTGCAAATGCGCCTACTGCCGCGCTTTGAGTTTCTTGCCGACATGCTCGCACGACTATGAATATTGACCTATTGCCGACAGTTTAACCCAAATAATGAAAAGGCCGTTTTGTTTATTAATAATCTATATAATAATCTATATTTTGATCAAATAAATTTGTATTGACATTTAAATACATATTTCATTGAATTGTGGTATGTTATTATTTAATTTCTTTTTATTTTTGACATATTTGTATTTTATTGAATTTTGTATTTTGCTTTATGTTTTATTGATTTTTGACATACTTTCATTAATTTTATAACATTTTGACGTTTTGTATTTAATGTATTTTATTATTATAACTAGCATGCTGACATTTTGGTGTATACTGTAAGTAATATGCATTTGTAATAAATAAATAATAAATAAATACATTTTACGTCTACAACACAACACAGTTTGTCGGCTTGTTTGATGCTTTATATGAATATTTGCTGTTTACGTATAACACTTGTAATTTTGGCCCAAGGATAAAAGTGTCAGGGATGTCTGTTCAGATTTCTTTTTGGTTAGCCGCTTAAAATGCAAACGGAGAGAGTCTCGCGTCGCGGCATCGGGGCGGTGTCACACGCAGGATTTAGTCTAATCCTGATACAATAAGAGGGACGCCCTACGAGCCCCATTCTACGTACACTTCACCCAAGCTACGAACTGCCTCGTGTTTATTGAACAAATAAATTACCTATATCTGACTGCCTATGAATGCTTTCAAAGGACATTAAGAATTTGTGAAAAATCTTTCCAATGTAAAAATCATATGTTCAATTGAATCATACATGATTATGGAAGATATTTAATAAATATTTGAATTCATATGTATTTACTTCGGTTTTGTTTTGAAGTAAGAAGCTTACGATAACTTACCAGTACCGATATCTAAAAATAACAAACGTACCTCAATAATATTCTTTGCTAGACGATTTTTGCATTACCTATTTATCTGGTAATCAGTACAGAAAAACAAAAACTACATATTTACTCTCTCTCTCTCTCTTCAACCTATCGCAGTCCACTGCTGGACATAGGTCTCCCCCATTTTATATAAGTACATATTTACTACGCGTTAATAATTATAGACAAGTTCCTGTGAGCAAGTTCACAAAATTGACCGATAATATTAGGAAAATAAGCAAGAGGGTCACTTATTGCAGCGTGCAGGAATTATGTCTACCTATTGTTTCAAGTTTAATAATTAACTATGAACAAGTAAACAGTCTAACTCTTAGCCAAACATCAAAGATATCAAAAAATAGACTCCATTACACAGTATCCACGGCCTGTCTTACCCAGAACTCGGCTATATCAAAAACGAAACTTGATTTGTGTACTAGACAATCTAATCATATTCGCTATCATCCCACTGCAGGGAACACTTACACAGCATAGCCATGGGGAGGTTGGGACATAATCTACAACGCCTAAACCCAATTAGTGGGTGATGATCTTATACACGGATTTTTTTTGCTATTTGTAACAGCATTTATTATCGTAAAAAATGCGAATCGTCAAAGATTCCTATATCGCGTCGAATTGACGAACGAGGGGACGCGTCGGTTTGGCGGAGAACTCTATTACGTTTAGAACGAGGTCAAGAAAAAAAGGGAATATATAAATTGAAGTGAAATCTGTGCGAGAGGCTTTCGTGCACTTTATCTCTCGGTCCAGTCCCGCAACACGTTTAGGGGGTTTACGCGGTATTAGAAAAATTACAGTGGTAATGCAGGGGTCGCGGCCGCGTGTTCCGATAAATCGACAATCGGCGAAAATTCAAGTGAATTTCACAAAATCTTGCATTATTCAACTTGGTCTTTTGTACAGCTAATAAATTGAATCAATTCTAATTAGTATTATTCATTGCCTTTGTGTGGTTATTTGGGCTTATTAATAGGAAAAACATAATTACCCTGCATTATATTTGCTTATATTTATGCGTTTATAAATTAACATTATGCTCGCACTACGTAAAATTGCAATGCTTTTATAACATTTTCGGAACATAGCAATGGATTAAAATGGAACGGAATATACTTTTGTTTCGTTTCAGTTCAGGTATTTATAAGGTAATTGAGACATCATCCCGAGTTATCTGAAACGTACAGTATGTTCCTCTTTTTCTTAATAAAGTTATCCTCTACCTTGTTTGTGTAGAGTTCTAGATACTTTTCTGTACCTTCTTTCACGCATATGATTCTTTTTATGACTCTAGTTATTATTTACTGTAGGTATTCTGTTTTCTACGCTTAAAATGTTTTTACGATGTGTGATGACAGCAGATCATAAGACTAGTACTCTTTATACTACTAACATTAAGCAGAAAGCGGCTAGGAGCACTGTCTAATTCAACCTAAAGGTACTTCATATCAACCCGCCTGTACAAGCGTGACGATTATAGCAAAACCGTTCGCTTTAGTGAAGGAATACCTTATTTTAGCAATGGACTGTCTATTATTACGTAATTAATGTTTTGAACAAATGGAAATCATTTTTTTCTTAGCTCTTAAATATTCCTAACAATACAACGCTGTATATAGTGTCTACTACTTAACAAAATTTATGGGGCATTACAATTAACTTATAACATCCTTTAAGAAGGGTAAAAAGTCGTCGAAAAATGAGTATAAGCTAATCCCTATTTTGAGTGGGATTCGTCTTCCGAAGTAGCTATTTACCGAACATTGTAATCATGTGATAAATTTATGCTAACGATGTTAGAAAATTGTGTTATTATATTAAATACAGGGTGATAAAAGGTATAAATGGGGTGGAATCTAATAAATTGTGGGCGCGGAAGCGCAAACGATGTACGGGAGACGGGCACGTAGCGTGAGGTACGCGGACCGAACCAGGGGCTAGCACTTCTGCTTTGTACAATACACTCTTCAATAATTTTATTTGATCTCCATGGTCTATGTAGTGGCCGGAACGCGTGATTAGATCGTTGCATGATACGAGGTTTATAATCTGCAGGGACACGCACAGTGAAAATCAATTTAAGTGTGTTTTTTTCAATTTCAATTGGATATTGTTTGGACATTATTTGTGTTTTGAAGGGCTCTGGTGTTTAAACCACTCGTAAGTCCGGCTTATGGCTTAGGATGCTAATTGTTAACACCTACCAATCCGCATTGGCCGTGACGTGGTTTATGGCCCAATATTTCCAAACTATGCTATGCGGGAAGGTCTATTCTGCAGTGTACCTATACGGTACTGATGATGATGATTTGAAATCAAGAAATAAATTCGGTTGTTTTCAAATTATTGTTTCATAAGAAAGAATATATTGAAAAATGTGATTTCGCTACTTGACGTTAGTCAAAGGTGTCACCAGTAAATAACAGTCTGAAGATTTTTATGGAGAGAGTTTAGTAAGTGACCTTAAATAGTTTTAGTAAGTACTATATTTATCAAATCCGGTATTTAAAAAAGAGATCACTTTGCTCAGTCATCCTATAATAGTTCTATAAAAAATTAAAGACATTGATAATGCTTTGTTAGGTGAGTAATAAGAAATATAAACTAAAGACATTACGTTAAGTCACTAAAACCTTAAGTTACTTTAATCTAACAGAAAACAAAATACTGAGAAATGCACAAAGAGCTTTCATTTGAACAACATACAAACATTTTTCCCTACAGATTTAGAACGAAAGATTTTTTTCTCTATTTAAGTAGGAATTGGCATCAATATTAAAATACCTTGCAAGGTTTAAATTATTTGCTGTCCGTCCCCTAGCCGCGCAGTGCTCTCGCGAGTTGGCGAGCGCGCAAATGAGCATATTAATCATCCCCATCACGGAACTCGACTTCTGGGCTTCCTCTGTTCCCAGATTCCCCTTAATAGGACAACCTTACCCCCGCGAATAAACGAAGACGTCGACATTCGAAAACAAATTTGATCTCAGACAGATGCTTTTATTGTACAAGAAACATTTTCTGAACCATTTCTCGCATGGGATTCGATTATAATGGAATAAGTAAATGGTAATCTTTGTGCAATTATATGTTGTGTTGGTTGTTTTAAAAAGAGGTCATTTTTAAAGTCTATATTAAATCTTTCGAGGAAAGTCGTGAACAATATACCTAATTTCTTTATTTACATTAATAATAAATATCCACTGATATTCACAAAGCGCTTCTAATCCCAAGTTAATGTTTTGTATACAGTATTGCTATATAAATTGAGGTACGTATCGTTTCACTACTAAATTGTTTANAAGTAAAAACATAATTACCAGCTTGCTTGTGCTCGCACTACGTAAAATTGCAATGCTTTTATAACATTTTCGAACATAGCAATGGATTAAAATGGAACGGAATAAACTTTTGTTTCGTTTCAGTTCAGGTATTTATAAGGTAATGGAGACATCATCCGAGTTATCTGAAACGTACAGTATGTTCCCTTTTTCTTAATAAAGTTATCCTCTACCTTGTTTGTGTAGAGTTCTAGATACTTTTCTGTACTTCTTCACGCATATGATTCTTTTTATGACTCTAGTTATTATTTACTGTAGGTATTCTGTTTTCTACGCCTAAATGTTTTTTACGCTGTGTGATGACAAGCAGATCATAAGACTAGCGTCGCACCCTACTCTTTATACTACTAACATTAAGCAGAAAGCGGCTAGGAGTACTGTCTAATTCAACCCTAAAGGTACTTCATATTCAACCCGCCTGTACAAGCGTGACGATTTTTTTTTTTTTTTATCTTTTAATATAAATTTATTATTGTAGGCTTGTTGTATTCTCTGAGCATATACATGCAATAGTGTATGGTTAGTTTTATATTTATTTAGCTGTGTGCCGGTAATGTCTACACTTCGAGTTTTCACTTCTCGTTTACTTCATGGCATACTATTGCTACTAATAGTACGAAAGATGGCATATTTCTACATACGGGGTCCCATTTTTATGTTTCTACTTTATATTAGTTTTTCAAATTAGATTTTGTTTTATGAATAAGACAAAATGTTTTCCGTGATTTTGAAGAAGAACTGAACTTACATAATATTTAGTTATTGAAAATAGTGACGATCTCTTATAGTTTTATTTCATAAGTTTAGGAACACTTTTACATTTTTATACAATTTTCAGTCAACGAACATACATAAACAGTTTAAATCTTAACCTCCGTGCTCGTCAAAAACGGTGTTACGGCAAGGTAATTGATCCCATCCCATTCGAAATACAGGTCATTTTTGCGGACTTGACTCGGTTAAGCTAATACAAAGCGTTAGGCTAATACAAAAGAACCGGTCAGTCAAGAATTGAGCGATCGATAGTATAGCAAAAACAAACAGCAATTTTAACGATTGTATAAATCTAGGTACTACTTACAAAATAACAACTTTATATTATTCTATTAGTTTTTAAACTTATAGGTATCTATAACAATTAAAGAAAATGCATGCAAAAATAATAAAAAATATATATAATAACCTTAATGTTTTCTATATATATAAAAATATCTTTGAATATTAATGACATTAATAACATACATAAGATAAGACATAGACCTGTATATATTTCGATATATTAATTTACGTATAGCATAATATACATTGTCATCATAGATTTACATATACACTGTTTTTAGTATATTAGCATATATTTTTAGTTATATGTACAAGATATACCTATAATAGGCCTTATTGAGGCCTGTAGCACAGTGTAAACTAACACAGGTCTCAGAGATCATTATTTATTGTTGTACAATGTAAATATTATCAAATAAAGATTTATTATTATTTATTATTATTTATTAATAATACATATATCTTATTTTAGTACATCCAGCATATTATCCGTACTTTCATAGTCCAGTCCAGTCGATTATAGCAAAACCGTTCGCTTTAGTGAAGGAATACCTTATTTTAGCAATGGACTGTCTATTATTACGTAATTATTGTTTTGAACAAATGGAAATCATTTTTTTCTTAGCTCTTAAATATTCCTAAACAATACAACGCTGTATTAAGTGTCTACTACTTAAAAAATTTATGGGGCATTACAATTAACTTATAACATCCTTTAAGAAGGGTAAAAAGTCGTCGAAAAATGAGTATAAGCTAATCCTATTTTGAGTGGGATTCGTCTTCCGAAGTAGCTATTTATCACCGAACATTGTAATCATGTGATAAATTATGCTAACGATGTTAGAAAATTGTGTTATTATATTAAATACAGGGTGATAAAAGGTATAAATGGGGTGGAATCTAATAAATTGTGGGCGCGAAGCGCAAACGATGTACGGGAGACGGGCACGTAGCGTGAGGTACGCGGACCGAACCAGGGGCTAGCACTTCTGCTTTGTACAATACACTCTTCAATAATTTATATTTGATCTCCATGGTCTATGTAGTGGAGGTTTATAATCTGCAGGGACACCGCACAGTGAAAATCAATTTAAGTGTGTTTTTTTCAATTTCAATTGGATATTGTTTGGACATTATTCCGTGTTTTGAAGGGCTCTGGTGTTTAAACCACTCGTAAGTCCCGGCTTATGGCTTAGGATGCTAATTGTTAACACCTACCAATCCGCATTGGCCCGTGACGTGGTTTATGGCCCAATATTTCCAAAACTATGCTATGCGGGAAGGTCTATGCCTGCAGTGTACCTATACGGTACTGATGATGATGACATTTGAAATCAAGAAATAAATTTGGTTGTTTTCAAATTATTGTTTCATAAGAAAGAATATATTGAAAAATGTGATTTCGCTACTTGACGTTAGTCAAAGGTATCACCAGTAAATAACAGTCTGAAGATTTTTATGGAGAGAGTTTAGTAAGTGACCCTTAAATAGTTTTAGTAAGTACCTATATTTATCAAATCCGGTATTTAAAAAAGAGATCACTTTGCTCAGTCATCCTATAATAGTTCTATAAAAAATTAAAGACATTGATAATGCTTTGTTAGGTGAGTAATAAGAAATATAAACTAAAGACATTACGTTAAGTCACTAAAACCTTAAGTTACTTTAATCTAACAGAAAACAAAATACTGAGAAATGCACAAAGAGCTTTCATTTGAACAACATACAAACATTTTTCCCTACAGATTTAGAACCGAAAGATTTTTTCCTATATTCTAAGTAGGAATTGGCATCAATATTAAAAATACCTTGCAAGGTTTAAATTATTTGCTGTCCGTCCCCTAGCCGCGCAGTGCTCTCGCGAGTTGGCGAGCGCCGCAAATGAGCCATATTAATCATCCCCATCACGGAACTCGACTTCTGGGCTTCCTCTGTTCCCAGATTCCCCTTAATAGGACAACCTTCCTCACCCCCCGCGAATAAACGAAGACGTCGGACATTCGAAAACAAATTTGATCTCAGACAGATGCTTTTATTGTACAAAAGAAACATTTTCTGAACCATTTCTCGCATGGGATTCGATTATAATGGAATGAGTAAATGGTAATCTTTGTGCAGTTATATTGTTGTGTTGGTAGTTTTAATAAGAGTCATTTTTAAAGTCTATATTTCTTTCGAGGAAATCGTGAACAATACTACCTAATTTCCTTTATTTATTTTAATAAATAAATATCCACTGATATTCACAAAGCGCCATCTAGTCCCAAGTTAATGTTTTGTATACAGTATTGCATATATAAATTGAGTACGTATCGTTTACACTACTAAATTGTTTATGTAAGTTAATATTGTATTAGCTGCGATGGTTAGTTGTAAGTAACGAAATAATCCAAGGAATATTAACAGGATTGGTGCAAAATCCAGTTGCATGAACTAATTCTGAATTCAGCTTCACGCTCGTAGCTACAAGCTATATACACGACGAGATATAGACGCACGCCGAAACATCACCGGATAAACGGTGTAATAGAGATCCTGCGTGAGCGTGCCGCTGCACGCTTTGCCTGCAACATATACATAATTCATAGATTGTGTTGAATTACTGGTATTTTATATGAAACGGTAGGTAGTCCAATGTGTGCTAATTGAGCGTTTCACCGCACGCCGACTGGCGGAATGCGCTCGCCGCACATTCGTTAGCAATATTCCGCTAACGAACCAAACTAATGGCTATTAAGTTGAATAACGTAGCACTTTACGCTTCGTATACGGTACACAGTCTCACTGACTCATGATTCAAGCTATTTTTTACCCCGGCACAAAAGAATATTTAAATTTTCCACGGCGCATAACAATATTATCCAAACATCTAGCCAGACATTTCGTGTTATGGATACTGCACCAATGACTCTAGATTCGGTCGCCGTTCAAATATTTGTATGTGTTTCGTATTTTCTTGGTCTGGGTATTTTAAATATTTATCATGTATTTTTTTTTCTTCTCTCAGCATCTTTTATTTTTCTAAGTTTACCTTTTACACCTTCTACTTTTAAAAATGGGGTTTCAACAACTTGTAAAATCGCCATGCCATATATATTGATGCCTAAACACATACACATCACAAAACTAAATATAAATAACTGACCAAATAAAATTGAATGAGCGTATTAGCCCTCAATTTATAAACGGTACAAAATATTAATAGTCAAGAAGATATAGTGGAAATCAATTCAATAAAATTTTAAAATACAAATTACTTGAAAAAGTTTTATCAAATTAGTATGCAACGAGTGGAAATGAGAAAATCCTCAATATTTCGGGTGTCGCGCTGAGTAAGCTGTGTAAGCTCACGCGATGAGAGACCCATAAATTAAGTTTTCAATTTGCCAATGACGTATCGCTAAGACACTGGCACTGGTACCAGTGAATATACATAAAACGTTTACAGCACAGAATATATAGGATCCTACTTATGTGTTATTATATGTTATGTTAGCAAACTATACTGATTATCATTATTGTATCGTATTTGATAGTGTCGCTGGCTTTATCGATTTCGGTCGAGCATTTCTTTTCCTTATGTGATACTATTATTGTTTCTTCTGTGATTTCTAATCGATTTATTAATGTCACATACGTTTTTAACTTAAATTGATACTGGGTATTTCTGCTCACAGTCTTGTGACACAATCTAATTACCAATTAGGTAATTTGAGTGAAAACATATGCAGAAAAGATTGGAGACCTAAGCAAAACAAAGCTCTGGCTTCTTATTAACACTACAATTGCACTAATTTACAAGAACTAGGCTTAGCCTAGTTATGATCTGAAACTCTTTGATAATGCATGCAAAGTTTAAGATCTGAAACCGTTTGATAATTCAAGCAACGAGGGCCTCCTGCAACAGCAGTCCTTCATCAGATAATAGATGTTAATACAATTAAAAACATTGCTTCAATGTCAATAAAATACATATTATACTATAACAAAATAATAATTTTGCCTAAATTTATGTTGTCGCGGTACTCCACGTGTATTCCATTGTGACGTGTAATGCAATAACATTGAATTAATTTTGAATTCGAATAACCTGCAAAATAAACATGATTTGTAAATTTACTGTACCATAAAGACTACTAAAGCAGAATACTTTAATAGGCTAGAGGAATACTTTCCAATTAATTGTCTAAAATGATTAGGTGTTAATTAATTTTATTTTGCGGTTTCACACATACGTACATTATGGATACACAAAGGAAAAAAATAGTCGGAATATAAATAAATATTCGCTTCATATAATTAGCTGCACCATTCATTTACACCCTGTAAATGAATGATTAATGTCATTGGATATTTATTTATTTTTTATATTAATAATTTTCAATAAGTAGCTATGGATGTCACAGCGTCGTAAATTTTGGCCTATTACAGCAAATATTTTGACATTGGACATGGTCATTTGTAAGTCCTTTCAGACAATTATCTATATAGAATTGGCGCAGGTCCTCGCATACTGCATATTCTAAGCAGTAATTAGGACTTCCAACCAATCTATACATTATTTGTTAAGAACCTCAGCGGTATCGGACAGTGCAGGACTATCGGGCCGTTACCACTAATTCAGTGCGTGTCGGCATGTCTTTTTAGGATGGGCTTGTCGCTTTTACCCTTCGTTAGCCTTAACCAGATGGTCCTTAGTTTTACCATGTTGGCATAGCGTCAGAGCCTCATTAAAATCAAGAGTAGGTTAAATTGGGTTCAGTATAAAAATTGAGAATATTTCATCTCACTTCTTGTGCTTAACTGAATAAATATCTACTAACATCCACTCAGCGCCATCTAGCCCCAAGTTGAGCGTGAAGCTTGTATTACGGGTGAAGGTGCATTGATAAACATACTTATGTACATTTTTTAGGTAAATACATAAACATTTATGTTTAATACCTATATGCATACATATCGGTTTTAAACATAAAAAACATCCCTATCAATACAAACAGACTTGTTCATGCATATCAATGTTTATACTGCCAGGGGAATCAAACCCTTAGTGTAGTAGCCGATGCCTCAACTGCTACACCAAAAGGGTCGTCAAATAGAACACTCAAACCAAACCATTGAAACGAATTTCTGGCCAGTGCATCGTATGCACGCCGTCTTCAATATGTACCGGGTATAATGCAAATCCGGTGACTTCCAGCCATGTTTTAAAATAAACAAAATGATGTTTAGCGTCGGTTCGGGCGGCGGTTGCATGCAGCGAGTGCAACGCAGCGCTCCATTATGTGGCTCATAAATCAGGCGCATTGAAATCTCCTTCCTAGTTCGTGTCGGTGAAACATCGCCGAGCGACGGATATTTGAACCAATGCAACGCCGAACCCTGAACTGCCGGTCTACCTACCCGCCGGCTTCTTTTTATGGTTTTATTATTCTACATTGTTTTATGAATTTTGCAAATACAAACAGTACAATCGCAAAGGTAAAACATTGTAGACAACCGTGGGTAGATGTTTAATATCTAAATATTTAACGGGGATTATACATATTCAAACTTTAATTAAATATATGAAATAAAATACTGCAACCGTTGAAGCGGTAATAAGAAGCACAAATAATACAGTCTATCTACCTTTCGCCTTTCAATAAGTAGTGTATATAATATTTGCTACTGATATATAATATCATAATTTCAATTATCTGTTAACCCAAAAGTCAGACTACCAACCTTCGGAGTTTTCACATCTTGATGTAAGTTCGGCGAACTTAACAAGGCTTTAGTTTTTCCTTTCACCCATCTACCATTATTATTATTTTTTAACCAAGTCCCCAGCAAATATAAATAACCTTCTTGTTTTGTCAGTATTTCTTTAGTAAAAGTGATTGCATTGAAATTGGTTAATGCTGCAAACAAAGTAAAAACCAAATACGTTTTAGTAATTTTATATTGTAAGTTTTCTTTCTAGTAATGTTACTTTCTGTGTTTTAGTTTCTAAATTAATATTCTGTACTTGTATATTATTTTTTAATATTATTATTTTGTTCATGTGCTTTTTTTCCTTTTATGTTCTGTTTAAAGTTCGTTTTATTTATTTTTTTATATTTTAGTATACAATTATTGTAATTTTAATAAGTGCGTGTCATAAGTTGAAATAACCTCATTTTAAATTAAGTGACGATAACTCGTTCTTTTAGGTACCGTCAGAATATCGGTGTTGTTACGGTACGCGTCTGATACAGGCAGGCGCGCGTCGTTTCAACTTATGCCGAGGCGGGTCCTATTGACCTTTTTATGTATTATTTTTTTGTTTCGTTTTACTTGTAAAATATGTTATGTTAAAGGGTCAATAAATGATTTTCTTTCTTTCTTTCTTTCTAATTATCTAAATGAATAATTATTTAAGTATAGGTTACCTATAACGATATGTGTGTATACACACACACGTGTGTGTGTGGTTAAAATATTATTCTCAAACATAGCCTGAACTCAATTGTCAATTAATGCTTGCACTTCCGGAACAGTACAATTACCTCACGGTACGTAGTGCACGTTTTTCACAGGAGAAAGCAGAATATAATATTTAAAAGTGTTTCTTTCATTCTAAAACATTTTCTATCTTTCAATACGACTGGAAAGTAAAACTTAGCATGTTATTTTTAACATTTAAATAAATCAAAATTATATCGAAATGAAATGATGGGTATGTTTATAAATGTAACATCAGACAATAAACTCATAAGATGATAGGTACCCTAGCGGTCGATTTTATCATCAGCAACTTATTATACGTCCCTGCCGAGGGGCACGAGCCTACCCATAATAGGCCTTAGGCCTAGTGCGAATTTGGGGACTTCACGCACAAACTTTGAAATTTCTTCGCAGGCAGGAATTCGCACGATTGCCTTACGTGTTTTCCTCCACCGTAATAGCGTCGAATAAACGTACACATAAATTCGAAAATTCGATAAGACATTAAGTAAGCAGCTCGATTTGAACCTGCACGCTCCAGATCAAAAGGCATCAGCCCACACCAATGAGTTACCGACGCTCCACCAATTTCGAATCCTATGGAAAGCGAAATGCTACTTAAAGACACACTGAGTTTAGTACGAATATTACAGAAAGTTACCTAATTAATTTAAACATCAGGTCCTGGGGGGTAACCACTAGCTCTTAAAATAGTATTGTTATAATGATACGTCCGCATTTTGTACCAGAAAAGACGAAGTAAAATTATGTTTTAAGAGATGGCGGTAACCCCCTGGACTCCATATATTATTGTTGACCCTATTGTTTGATACGGCAATTATTTATTAAACAATAAAAAAGAAATCTAGATTTACAACAATCTAAAATATTGTGTCGTGTTGACAACTAACTAGTTGCGTTGCAATCCCAAAAACAAGTTATTTTTCATTAAAAAACCTACTTTTCTTTTTTTCAAACCAAAGTCTATCTCTCGACATCGATCATTTAGCATCATAAAAACCATAATGAAACTTTTATTCAGATGGAGAATTAAAAATACGTTGAGATACTAACTTATCAATATTTTTGCCCAGTGTAGTTTTTGTGTAGACACAACAACAAGTTAACCCAAGACTCTAAAGTGACACGGTATTCTGCAAAATATACGAATAAGTATTTAAAATTCAACCATAATAATAGTTTACACGTAGCGTGCATGGTGTGATGCAGTGCGCCGCAATGTCATATTCATGTTCACACAATGGCCGGGCCGGCGAGCGAGGTTCGAAGGAACATCCATTCACTCAATGTAACTCAATGGCTTTGCATGTTGCATTCTGTACGCGAGCATTAGAACTTGTGCGATGTTCAATATTTCTGTCTACATGAAATCGTTTTAAGTGGCTCCACCGTCTGTATTATAAACAGTAACAATGGGGAATTTCGTTGAAGCTGTACAATGTTGGAAAAACAGAGCTTTTATGGAAATTTCTAGTGCACATAGAAATTGAAGGTAGAAAATTTAATTTTTAATTTTAAAGTTTTATTACACAGCTATTCTTAGTTCAGTAGATAATATTATAATTCATAGCCCGGACCAACAGTTTAACGTATACTTTGAAGAATGAACTTAAAATCCATCCGATGACTGACCACTACGTTCGCGTTAGTTTCTTCACTTGAGAGATCCTCAATCACTGGAAGTCAATTTACTTGTTTAAGTACTGAGGTACGTACTAAAAATACGATTTCTTAGTATAATCGCTGTGTGCCTATCCTATAGCAGCATGGAATAGGCGCGGGGGGTGTCATGTTGGGGTTAATACCTAGCCTGTGAGACATGTCGCCCGGCTCAGCGAAATGTCAATGGGAAATTGAAAATTAATTTATGCTCCCAAATTTCATACAGAGCTCTCAGAGATTGCAAATCGCTCGCACGTGACAATTCCTGGTCATACAACGGAGTATCGCTTGTCCATAACATCTTGCCTATAATTTAAATACCTATACTTTACATTTTTCGAGAAACATTTATTTATTTTACAAATTTTTATTCGTTTTTCATTATTTAGTCGTGCGTATACGATGATGAGTACAAGGAACGTATCAGTAGGTACGCGTAGTGATATTAAAGGAAAACTCTCATCATCATCATCATCACGAGTCTAACTGTAAAGAGTGTATAAGCCTTAGTCGTCCACGCAGATCTAGTACGGATTGGCCAATTACGCGCATAACCTTTGAATCTCCACGCAAGCTTCCTCACGGTGCTCTCCTTCACCGTAATGGCGTCTGATAAAACGTACATATCATTTCGAAAATACATTGGTACATGCCGGGATTTCAACCTGTACTCTCCAGATCTGAAGGCAGCAGTCCAAGCCAATAAGCCACCGACGCTCATTAGGAGTAATATTTATAAAATTAAAAGTAGCTGTCATTTTGTAAGCTTTGGAGTATCCGATGATAAGTACAACTACTATTGACTGACAACTAACTATTCATATGATGAAATATCTCGAGGGTACGTCGGTAGAACGGTGACAATGCAAGTGTGAACACTGTTCACAAACGACAGCATATTCAAGCTTTAGAAAGCTTGTAAGCGCTGAACGCACTCGCGGGAGGACTCCCAGAAAGAGTCGTAAATACTCCCGACGCCGCTCACTTATAAATTAGGATCATAAAGCAGTTGCCGAAGTTTGTTGGCGGCACGACGACCATAAAACAACGCTTACATCTCTGAGGGGATGCAATACTTGTCTCGTGGCCCGCGCTCTTTCAATTTAGACAACGACTCGTATTAACTTGTCAAGCCTGGGTATGTTTGCAATTATAACGCTGCACAAATTAATAACAGAGTATCAATTTAAAATGTTCCTTGTGTGCTATAAATTAAATAATAAACTGCATCAATGCGACAGAGAACAAAATGAACTATATGAAAAAATACATTAACAGCAAATGAGTACATTATATTGTATAATGCGATTCTGTAATGAAAAGCGACTTAACAAATTACCATCCAATTACATGCACGCTAGTATTTCCTTGCTACAATCCTACAAAATGAAACGCTAATAAATACAATAATGTAAAGCGACATTCAAGAACTCTCGAATATTATACTGAAAGTATGTGCGATGGCCGACTCAACATAAATTATTGTAATATTTACGACTGAGCAGGCATGCTCGTGAAGCGTATAAATGTGAATCAAAATTTCAACAATTCCCAAATTAATTGCATTTTATATTTATAGCCTTTGATTTTCATTGCCGCTATGATTATTTCAAGTTTATCTAAAGCACAATATCTGTTATATCTACTGAGGATGGATTAGAACGAGCTTACCTTTTGAATTAGGATGTAATATGGCCATTATTAATACTACCACACATTTACTTATTCAAATATATACAATTATATATTTGACAACCCGTTGTCGTCGTCGGCTTCTACACCAAGGGTTCTAGCCCCGGGCAGTACAAACATTTACGAGCAAGAACATGTCTGTTTGTTTTAGTCTGGATGTTTCTATGTAATATATATTAGTACCCATATTACAGGCTAATGCTTAGTTTGGGGCTAGATGGTGCTATGTGAATATAAGTGAATACTTATTTAATAAACTATAATAGCCCCGTAGATAAAGCCCAAATGTATTCAATAACAAGTGTTCTGGAGAAGTCTAGACTCTAGGGCTGTAATAATGATGTTTGATGATATTATAGAATAGAATAGAATAGAAAACGTTTATTTGACCACACAAAAAACACGAATATACAGTTTAACATAGAAGATACAATATAACAATTACAATTTTACACAATTTACAATGATGCATACAAAGAAGAAATACACTAATAAAAACAAATATGTAATTAAAGGAATAAATAATATAAAGATAAATATATGAATGAAAAAATAATAATATAAAGATAAATATATGAATGAATTAATAATGTGGTCAAATATATTATATGTGACTTATACAAATATGATCTAGCTTATAATATATGGGTATTGTATATACATTACACAATTACTCGTATATGCCTTAAATATAAATTTAGAACCCCATTTTCGTGCAAGAGTTGACAAGGCAAAACTTTGTTAAATAGTTAAATTAACATAAAATCTTGCCATTAGGTTTTTTTTAGAAAATTTGTGTACTTTTTATGAGGACCGCAGATGTGCACGTTTAACTGATCATTCAAATATGGTGAAATCGTTTGGAAGTAATACGCGAAGGCGAGTTGGCCACAGACGCTTACTTACAGCGCTTGAAGTTAGTTTTGGCGAAGTTGCTCTGTCCCGGCCCACTCATACGGACTGCAGACAACTTAGTCACTTATTGCTCACTTGGTGCTGCGCGTTTGGATATGAAGTGGAATTTAAATACGAACATCTGTAATAATTATTCATAGTGCGCAATGCTCACTTTACTATAGTATTCACACCTAATTTATTTGTGTCTTATCGTGAAGAATTCAGTTAACTGTTTCAAACAAAGTTTTGTTTTATAAGCTTCTTAATGTCAACTAGCGTGTTCTGAAAATGAAATTTTTACCTCCCTCTCTTTGCGAACCAATGCAGTCCGCTGCTGACATTGGTATTTTTATTCTAATCTTCTACTGCTGTTGGCTGCAAATGGCCTTTACAGCTTCACTGGGCAAGTAAAAGCATATACCTCTCAGCCTTAATATTGTACACAACGAGCCAAAAGACGTCCCCAGCGGGACTCATATATATATTATGTCTGTGGAAAAAAGAATCCCAGCACACCTATGTGCGTAAAATATCCCTAAAATATTGTAACGTCTCGAGTGGTATTTAGACCTCTAAATACCACTCGAGACGGTACAATATTTTAGCCATCTACGAATCTACCCCATAATTGATTTATTTGACTAGTCGGTTTCCATAAAGGCTCTTCTATTTCATAAGAGACGACAACATTTTGTTGTTTGAAATAAAATACATAAAAATATTAAATCATGTTACGATCATTGTTATTGCTCGAAATAAGCCTATTTAAATGCGTGCCACCGAATACAATCTCGACATTTTATTCCAGGCGTTTTCGGTTTTTCTCAGGAAGATCATCGGTTTAATAAAAGCGATATCGGACATACTTCCACCTCAAACGTTCTTTAAGGTTTATGCTATGTAAATGTAAATATTTGAATAACCATGAAAAGCTTATGAATCCAACTAACAAAATGAAACGGTCCGTTCATTCACCTGGTGGTAAATGATAAGCCTGACCAAGACAGATTAAGTGCCAAAAGAAATGAATGACAGTAAGTAGTCACGGTAATTTGATAAGTTTTACGTTGCGACCGTTGCGTGCCTACCTCGTCGGACCAGTGCGATTTGCTGAGCTGAATCGCTAAGCAGAGCCTCTTTAGTCGTTCTGCACGATGTACCACTAGTGCATTAGCCTATGAGTTTAGTTTGAATCGTAAGGAACTTCTCTCAAGTCCTATATTATCAAATCATCATCATCATCATCAGCTCATTTAACGTCCCCACCGAGGGGCACAAGCCTACCCGTATAGGGTGATTAGGCCTTAGTCGTCCACGCGGGCCCAGTGCGGATTGGACGACTTCACACTCAACCTTCGAATCTCTTGCAGGCGTGCATGAAGGTTTCCTCACGATGTTTTCCTTCACCGTAAGAGCGTCGGATAACGTACATATATTTTTCGAAAATTCGAAAATACATTGGTACGTGTCGGGATTTGAACCTCAGCCCTCCCGGTAGGAAGGCGACAGTCCACACCACTGAGCTACCGACGCTCTATTATCAAATAATATTACCAAATTGAAACCCTTACCAAAATAAAAACATTACAATAAAAATAGCTTCAACCAGAGCTTACTAAAACAATGTGAGTCATGAATAAAAACAGTCTCCCAGTACCGATCAATCCACGCAATAAAATATTTCAATCTCATCGACCCTTCAAAGGTTGCAGAGGAAATAGGAATTATGTTTTCGTAGACACCCTCTGCCCGCTTGGCACGAGCGTTACAGTAACGCATGTAAATAATTCAGTCGGTGCGAGCTCCTCTCCGGGGCTTTGGACGGAATACCAACGTCTGATCTGTGATTGCGCACGATAAATCTGTATACCTCAATGCTCACTTATATTCGCTTCAAATATTTCTATATAATAATTGCCAATAAATACTAAAGCTAGACCGGTAACTTAAACTATATTAATCTCTTATTAATATTTGAAGAAACTGCGGTGTAATGGTTGAGAAGTCGGCTAATACTAGGTGGTAGAATCCGTACTGAGTCATCTAAGTAAGTACCACCGCAGTGTCAGATATTGTCCTATGAAATAGAAGTGTTTTGCACATGTCTGTTTCGGGCTGCAGTACACTGTAGCTTGTAAAGAAGTCGGTTAAAGAGACTAAGCACCTGTTGTCACGGGTGAAGGGCGCAGTGTGGCATTGATGAAGAATAATAACTGTGTATCAGTTGTTGGTGTCAATCAATCGATGCCGTAAAAACTAAAAACTCCAAAGTTATAAAGGGTAACTATGAATATTTTTTATTATAAAAGTATATACATCCAAATATTTATATTCAAGGTTCGTGGGTATGCGTTCGTAAAGTAAGGTTGGCTTACTTTACGAACGTGGTATAATCACCAAGGATTCCAGGTTTAATCCCCGGGTAGTGCAAATATTTGTGTGCATGAACACGTCTGTATTGGTCTGGGTATTAACAAAAGATAAGTTTAGTATCCATATTACAGGCTTATGCTTAGTTTGGGGCTAGATGGCAGTAACACTCGCGCTATGGTTACAAATCAAATCGTTTAGGTTGCAGCAGGGTACATAAAAATCTACATACATACATACGCTTGATAAACATAACCCTCCTTCGGCAGTCGGATAAAAACTCAAACCAGTTTTCTACTCTTGAATTCGAAGTGTAGTAACATATAGTAAACACAAGTTCTTCAAGCATCTGTACCAAATCAAATCTCCATAAACTGCATTGAAAAGTCAGATCTCTTCCGATGTTTTTGTTACCGTGAATGAAATGCGATCAAGACTATTGATTTAACTCTTGATTATGTGATACACTTCTTACAGTCAAAGGTTGTCGAAGGTAAAACGTGTTTTATAAAGTTAGAAATAATCTATGGCGGAGTTAGCACTGTGGCTGCACAAATAAACCGAAGCAAAGAGTACGTGACACGCAACACAGATCGTATATTTTGATTCACTGTTAACTGAACATTTACGTAAACAGGTTGCGCCCTGGCCCGAATATATATAATGAATGAATACACCATTACAAATAGTTTTAGTTATTTAGTATCGTGCCACCATAATCGCACAATAGTGGTGAATCAAGACACAATAGAAAATCAAATGTGACGCGTCTCCGGGAGATGCCATAGCAGACGAGGGGATAATTACTTGGATTATATAATTAAGTTGGAAAATCCGCGTGTTTACAAAGTGATACGAAACATTTTAAAGAAAGATAGGTTAGTTTCGGTATGATTGTTATCTTTGTATATGGAACTTGAAACACTTCAAAAACAATGCATTTCAATATCTGAATTTTACCATTACAATTATTCTGTAAAACTAAAAGTTCAGGTAGAGGTTGAAATTCATGAAAATACAAATTGTGGAATTCCTTATTTTACTAAGTAGACTAAGGTAGAGCGTCGGTGGCTCCATGGTGTGGACTGTCGCCTTCCTACCGGGAGGGCTGAGGTTCAAATTCCGACACGTACCAATGTGTTTTCGAATTTTCGAAAATATATGTACGTTATCCGCCACTCTTACGGTCAAGGAAAACATCGTAAGGAAACCTTCATGCACGCCTGCGAAGAGATTCGACAGTGACAAATAGTAATTGTACTAATTTTAGCTTTCCTAAAAAATTGCGGAATGACCCATACAAACTTCCACTCCTATTTTAGGGAAGAGGGGATTAACCAAAAGTAGCCCATATCGCCGTCTCCAGTTGACTATCTAAAACCATACCAAACTTCATCAGAAGCCGTTCAGCTGATTATATGCGAAAGCGTAACAAACAGACCAACAGACAATGTTACTATTGTATTTATAATATCATTATGGATTTTGACATATTATATAATATGCAAGATTTTTGTTTGTGACAAATACTCCTCATACCAATTTTTAGCTTTCTACCTTAAAAATTGCGAAATGATCCATACAAATTTTCACCCCCATTTTAGAGAATTATAGGTAGGTAGGTAGGTCCTTTTCCAGATTACCACCATCTATAACCGTACAAATTTCAATTAAAATCCGTTCAACCGTGAAACGTAATAAACAGACAGACAGTTATATTCACATTTATAATATTAATATTAGTGAAATAACCAATATTAACTTTTTTTCGTTTATTGTATTTTGTATAACACAATGATTTGAAATATCCTAAGTTAACCCTAGAAAGTTGGATATCAGTCAAATAAATTCAAACCAACACGGGTTAATCTGAAAGCCTGGAAGTAGATAAACATAGCAAGAAATGTTACACAACGCTAAAGAAAAAAGGCACCACTTTTATCTCTATTCCGTTTTTGTCCGGAAAGCGCAAGAAGTACGTTAAAGTAGTCCAGTTACACCCTAATCGATAAACAGAAACTCATTGGTCTAAACTTGTATTTGCCGAAAACTTTCATTGTACACAATACACAAAATATACAGATAAAACCCACGACATTAACACAAAAGGCAAACCAGAGTACCTCATTGTTTCCGAATAAAACACAAAGCAGATGCACCGCGCCACAATATTCCGCTATCTTTTGTGGAGTTTCCGGTAATCAAATTAACGTTACTGAAATGATTTCGTTGATTCAAAATATTTTAATTGACAAACAGAAATTTTGGGCTGGAAAATAGCGCTTAAATTTGCTTGCATTCGCAGGATGATAATTTCATGAAAATATCACATCAGGAACAACATCAAAATCCACTCACTACATAGGTAGTGTAGTGAAATATTTTAATTTTGAAACGACGACATGAAAAGAACTCTATCTTTTTCTTTCTGTTTTGGTGTTCGATAGAACATCGTTTGTATTTAATGAATTTGCACTAAATTCTACAAAGTTTCATATACATATTTAATCTTTGTAAAATTTACATTATATGTAAGTTATTAACCTCTTTTTGTATCCATTAAATGTATACATTAAATTGACCAATGTCAAGATACTGCATTAATTAACCTCAATATTAGTCTCGACAAATGGGTCATTTTAATAGTTGTAAATATTTGTACTTTTATGGGATCCTCGTAAAAAAAGATCTATCCAGTCATCAAGTGTTAGCATGTTATAGCGTGACTTTAATTCTTAACTTATTCTCGTTTTTGAAATGGTTTATTAATTTGTTCGCTGCTTATCGCTGTCAATGCAAGACCATTTGTATTCCATCACACCAAAGCCATGAAACTTTTATGTCACAATTACTAACTTTCGTTTAAAACGTATCTTTTATTCTCACAAAAAGTTAATCGTGACTCCGATTTACAATGCCTAAAACACTGTTCGCGTGACTCATCATAATTATCAAAGGAAAGCTCACCTCACTTGGATTTATCATTCAGATTTCATAAAGCAAATTGTTAGTTAAAGTAAAACTTTCATTCAATTTACTGTATTAGTCAAAATTGATCGCTAATGTAGTTCGAACTTATTCATCATTAACCTATTTCGTTGCTACTCAATCCAGTAATGTGTTTACAGGTTCTTCAGTTAATCATTTGAGTTGTACAAGTTTATACTTGCATTAAGAGCGTGTATTTCGACTGAACATAAAATTTACATATAACTTATTTGCGCCGAGTGCGTCGCTCGTAATCCGCGACAAGGGATTTCTGTTTGTGAAGTTTCTTTTTATTTCTACTTTATGTGTAACGCAAAGGACTGCAAAATACTCAGACGCAACTCTGGAGCCCGCTCAACTTCAATAAATCAATTTGTACATTTACCCGTATTAATGTTCTTACGGAGAGCAGTTGGAACGTGTCAGACGACTCGTATAAAATATGTTCAAACACCTACTTCGTTATGAACAAACTCCTGAGTCACTACACGATCATAATTCCATTTACGTCGATATTGCCTAGTCGTTCTTTTTATACAACTATCTACTAAGGATAAATAAACGTATAATATACGATTAATATTTATAGTAACAAAACATTTGTTAGTAACCAAACCTTCGAATGTAACACGCATACAATTGTAAATTTACTGCCAATAATTTACAACGGGAATAATTCAAATTTATGTGCCGAATGTCTAATAACAATGTAACACAACCCAATCATGCAATTATCATTGCACGGAAAATACTTTTCGCTCTTTGCAAGATTTAAACAATTATAGGTATCAGTGTCATCTTTTTGGAAACACTTAAACGAGTTAGCCGTTTTCGGCCGCAACCGAAATAAAATGAGGAGACCGAACAGTTTGTCAGGCTCTACGTGTCCATTTTGCATCACAAAGCTAGATGTGTTTGTCGTTCTATTTTAAACGCGATAACGCCAACTTTCCAGGCCTCGAAATGTGAATACCTTGTTGCGAAAATGTGACTAACGGAAACTGTACAAGTAACTTGACTGTCCTTCCGCGAGCACTCGCTCTCGCACTCCCACGCCGCTTGGGCCGCCGGAAATTTTATTCAAATTTCTTTATTATAACATCACTTTTACAATGCACGTGGAATTTATTTATAAGTTTTGTCGTTACTGTTATATTTTTGTCACATAGTTTCCAAAAGGTGGATTGAGTGTCCGCTGCCTAAAAAGTGTTTTGCAAATGGAAATGCTGTTTAGGTATATTTTACATTTGAGCTGAACGTTACATGCTAAGTTACCGCTTTTGATTCAAAACTCTGTATATAGAAGTCTTTGTTTGATAACGATCGTAATTATCATTATGCGTTTTTGTTGAAAAATAAATTTACCGCAACAGACTGAAATAGGATAAATGCCGAATGGTGCTGATAATGCCGGCAGTTCAAATAAAACCTCACCACCTCTATTCTTACCGCAAGTGCCAGAAGAGACGGCTTATGGAACAAAACATTAAGAACAAATAATTAAATTATCCTTAATGTTTTTTGCCCTCTAGTATTGCAATGTTGATGGGTGACGGTGTCATTTACCATCAGATGAGCCGTGTGCTATAGCCCTATCACATAAAAAAGTACACTAGTTATTTCTCAAACAAACAACTGTTCTTTTACACTCTGTATTACCAATGCAACTGACAAGTAAGTACCTTAATATAGCTAACTTTATTTTCAGGATTCCGTAACTAATTGGCAATAAACCGAACATTAATAGATTAAATACATTCCAATATAACTAAATTCAAACAAATGAAATACTTAGCATTGAATAAATTTAAGATCAGATTATGATATCATTGCAACCATACAATATCTCTAATTTCGTAACATACTAACCTTATACATGGATGTGCACTTAATCTGCCTGTTTCAATTATTTATTTTCCTTTCTTAGGACTGCTGGAAGAGATTCCATATGGAATAAGTAGTACCTTTGTACTTATATTTCAATCTCATTTGTTATTTTTCTATGTTTATGTGTGCAATAATAAATAAATAAATAAATAATTTTTGTTACTCAAGATAGCGCTACACAATAAGTTATGTTATTCTTATAGTAATAACGTCTACATGCGGTTCCTCTTTTTTGTTATCTATAAAAAGTAGCAAAAAATAAAGGCGTTTGATTTTCTTAGGTAATAAACATATGGGTGGGTTCACCAGGCTGATTTATTTATTAAGAATAAATGACCGTCAAAATAGAAAACAAACAATGAAAAGCCTGTATATAAAGTACGCACCCATTATATAAACTCTAAAATAATTAAGGTTAACTTCAAACTAATAAATATTGTTCTTATTTATAAGCTGTAACTAAAAAAGTATGATTGCACGTATACCATAGTGTAATTACAAAGCATTCCTTATTTAAATAACCTAATGTATATAGGAAATTTCTCTAGAACAAAATTCAAATGTTTCTGAAAAGTTTCATCATTCTGTCAGTTGTAACAAACTTTGCTCACTTAATTTATATGAACATTTCTTTGGCTGTGACTCGACCGCCTAACTTTTTTCAGAAAATCTTTATTTGAAAATGTAAGTGCAACTTGGTTTTTTAATAGAAAACTATCATTATGAAATACCAATTCGTATTGCAGTAGAGACTGTGCAAACGCTCGTAATTAATAAACGAAGGCGGGAAGAGCCTAAGTGAACTCACAGTTGAAAATTAATGAAGATTACAAATTCACGGCCATTGAGCTCTCCGCTTCGACAAACCTTTGACTCTAAGTTGCTTGTTAGACTAAATTGAGAGTAATAATAGGACTCATTTGTTTGGGTTAAAGGTTCGAATTGCTCGATGGATATAATTCTACGCAATCGAAATATTTTCGAACAATTGCATTTAAGGTACACTCGTAACAACGATTATTATTGTAATTATGCGTATAAAGCTATGACGATCATACGTATAATTTGAAGTAACTTGAAAACTTAGAAAGGATTGTAAAATTTTAAATGTATGCAATGCAGGTTTTAATTAAGGTGCATTCAAACATAAGTGTTTATGCTATATTTTGAGTGGTTGCAACTTTCATTAAATGAGCCGCTTAAATGTTTCAATAGTTTTTAAAAAAATATGGAAACAATAATCCAATTAATATATGAGTAAATAACATTTGTATTGAAAATTATGATCCGTAAATCGATTTTTATGTGCTTGCACAAAAAAAAACATTTGAAAGTTTCAAGAGAGAAAATAACTTTCAGTAGTAACACAAAACTTGCATACGCCTTACAATCGATTTGTACATGAAAAGATTAAAAAAACGACCTGAAATCCTGGTTAGGTCCTAATTCAGGTAAAACTTGGTACAATTCTCACCAATGACCAGCATGTTTGTGTCATGAGCTTTTTGTATTTTTAGTTTCGTTATGCATTTCAAAGTCAATATATTTCTATATAAGGCACAAAGTTTTATTTTACTTGACAGCTGTTTTATAGTTAAAACAAGTAGTCAAAGTTTATTTTTTATCATCAACATATAACGCCACACTGCAAGCACAGGCTTCTCGCACAGCATAGCTATTGGAATAGGGCCGTAACCCACCATGCGGCCCAATGCGGATTAGACTATTCAAGATTGTAGCCTCCTTAACGTCCTTTCGAAGTACGGAATCGCTTTCTTGTCGACAAATATATTGTTTAGCCTGCAATGTCATAACGACACTAAGAAAAACCGCACATTTACCCGCGAATTTACACCCACGACCTCCAGCACGCAGACGAACGATATGCCCACTAGTCACAGATGTAGTTACTAGCTATTTTTTGCCTTAAATTAGCGTACTACTTCACGAAAAAAAACTTTAGTAATTTTATTTAAGGCATGTGTGGTATTTTTCATAACATTAACAACATTAGTCAAACTTTCAGGCGAAGCTGATGGTGAAAGGAATCTTCATTATTTGTTAACAACGCAGTTACGTAAAGAATTTATTAACAATACCAGTAAGTGTTTGTCTGGCTAAATAATTAAAAGCTTCTCACCAGCTTATTTACTCCTTAATAAAATATAATAATATTTTTTGGGGTAATATGAATAACGTTGAATAATAAATGGTTTACTCACTTTCTCCCTTTATGATCGTATAGACGATGTGGTTTCTCGCCGCGGGTGCCTGCCGGTTTCTACCCAGTGAATGCGCCTCCATCATAGATTGCGACCTTACTGCCCATGTACGCCAGTCGTGTCAAGTTGTCTGAACCCACAGCCACCAGAATTATTCGGCACCGTCGGCCACGCTCAACTACTTTGGATAGCTGGCTTGTTAGTGCTCACAGCTCTCGCCAACATTGTACACAGTTTCAACTTCTTAGCAACGCGAAAGTTTCGGCCTCCGTTGATTTGTATTGTTAACATTGTCCTGTTAGACTGTGCCAGGAAAACCCTTTTGTGTTAGACGCTTGACTTTAGTTTGGCGTAATTTGCACCTTTCTGGTTTGGGTTGAGTGTTGGTTTTTGAACTTGTGAACTTAAAGTTCTCGCTATAAAATGAAATCAGTTTTTTAAGGTTTATACTAAGACATTTTTCCTATATAACAAGCAACTTGTAGGGCCCATTTAGAAATAAATAAAATATTTTTCCTAACTTATGAACATTACGAGTTTACGTTATGAACAATATGTAGCTATATGAAATGAAAGGTATCCACTCAAGTTGACAATTGACCTACGCCTAATATTTGTAATATGAATGATGTTGCTCATATATCTGGCGAGCCGGCTACGGAAAAAGGTCTATGTACCGTTGAAGTACATAAGAGTGTTTACATAAGAACATATTTACCTTCGTAGGCGGAGCTTGGATCGAGGCGGGCTTATTTGGAATCGACAAGGTGGAGAGGCACTTGTTTATCAATACGCAGGCTTTATTAAACACATCGCCGTCAAATGCTACTTCCATAAGTTTATTACAAATCAAATTTTAATTCAGCATTTTCATAAATGTAATAATTTGCGACAAATCTACTTTATCCACAAAATGAATCACGAATAAGGAATAAATAAATCACAGCGTAACCTGAATTATTCAGTAAAATATCTTGAGAATGTTTCTCATTTCATAAATTATATTTGCTAGACAGTGTACAAATGGGCTTTAATTAACTGGGGAATGCCGGCGAAACGGCAAATATGCCAGGATCGCCGTCCCCGCCTTCACCTCCCGCACTAACTACGATTTACATTCGCTCTTATTTATTTACAAGATTGAGCAACACAATTTAATTTCATTTGCCAACAGACGTAAATTTATATCACTTAAGCGGCTCACGTCAAATTATTAACCAGCTTAATTATATTGCCTATAAACTTTCATGTTCGAGAATTCGTAATTAATGAATATTATAAATTCGAATCGTTCTTAATTAATACCGATTAATAGAAATGCTTAACATAATTTTGAAATGTTTTCGTAGTTACATACCTAATACATGATAATTGATCTTGCTATTTTTAGAAACAGTTTACAACTGAAGCTACTTGGCCTAATAAGCACTATGAACAGCAATATTCAAATTTTAATCAAATCAACTATCACTACAAAGAAACTGTGAAAGAGTCGTAGAGCGCTACGAACTTGCTACGAAATAAGTTAAAACGCGCCCGCGTAGCTAGCCGCGTAGCACGATCGCTCACCGACAGGGCTCGTAGCCGACTGAGAACTTTACTCTTTGCTCCTCAATTATTATCCTGTGCAAGGAACGATGCCATTTCGAAAATACACCTTATGCCATACATAATTAGGTCCGTTACAGTTTACAATCGTCGTTTAAGATAGCATAACGATGGAGTGAGAATGCCGAGAATACGTTACGAAAATATAATTCTTCCTCCGCTAACATAATGACGGCTTTACAACAGAGAATGACGAGGACTTCGAAATTTTCTCGGAATGACGGATGTCTAATTTGAAGACCTTTATGCTTAGGATCTGAGAGTTCAATTTTCAGGTAAAGTTTCCCCGAGGGAGGCGGTCGTAAGGTTTAGGGGTGGCGCGTACGACAGACGCATGCGTACATCTCCTGAATAATTTCACAAACTCCTGAACTACTCTGATGTTGAACTGATTAGCGACCGAGATTTATCAGAACATATTTTTGTTAGACTTGAAATCACTTTCAACATAATTTGAAGTGGCTCTTATCTACATATTTAATAGCGTATATGTCCTTAACGAGGATTAGACCTACCTTAACTAAAATTATGATTGACTTATATAGCAATAATTGAATTTTACAAAATGAGAACAAAACCATTAGTACTTGTATTGGATCTATTAATATGAAAGTAGTGTCAGCCAGGCCGCAAAATGCAATGGATACTCGAAATTATTTTTCGTGCCAACAAAACAGCTACTTACACTTTGGCCATCTCTAGAGTGTTGTAAATGTATACAATGTCTGCTTAATTTCTAACTAATTTCATAAAACCCACCATGGACATTAGTCAATACGATTGGTTATATAATCTTGGGCTCTTAACTATAGAAAGTTCTTTAGATGGTTAAATGGTTGCTGCTATTTTTATTTGATCAACTAACAAATAAATATACTTAGTATACCAAACAATTTGTTGTCATTATAGGCAGTCGTCGATAATTACGTTTTATCAACATGCAAATCACGGGCCGAGGATGCATAGAATTTGGGTAAGCTTACACGTTTGCCAACATAACAATGCTGTTATAATGCGCTATCACGATTTCAATATATTTGACAATTTCGGGATTAAAATAGCTGATTTTATATTATGAAAAAATGATAAATCATAAAAAGCTTATGTACTAATTAACGCGTTATTAAGTTCAAATAAATGTAAATTTATAACTTTTTTCCTAGTACATCATTATCAAAAGATAGCACCTGTCAAAAGTTGTACAAAGTTACATATATAAATATTAAAAGTACTGGTTTCACTGTAGATCTTTTCAATGACGCAGGCTGATAGCTTTCGCAGCTTAGCCTTAGGATGAGTTTAAACGCAGGAGACCCTTAGCCTAAATCACTTAGCATCGAGTCGGGTTGTATTAATTAATGTCTTTATACCACATTCATCAGTAACAACTTCACTTTAGTCAGAAGTTCAGCTCCAATACAACAATTTTGGAATGTATATATCTCAGAAAGGGTAGCTTGTAGGAAAATATTTTTTAACGTTAATACGTAATTTTATTATCTACAACTTTTCTCTGAGCTTTATGATTAAATTTACCGTTTTGTTGAAAGCACAAAAAAACTTATTTTTATAACCTTTTATTTGATGACATGGGAGGGATAACTTTTTTATTTAAACTATAATTATATTTTGAACGATGTCACCTATTTGCAGCTTATTATAAATTAAGGTAGCGTTGAATGTAAATTGACCGTACTAAATATATTTAAAAGAATAATAAATTACAAATGGTTAGCTGTCCAATGTCAGTTCTTAATGCTTTAATATGGAATATTGTAATAATATTAATTGGGCATTTAGAGTTAATTAAAATGAGCCATAGTGGAACGGCGTGTGCGCAGTGGGATCGGTGATCCCGCGCCGTAACTCTCAATATGAGCTTTGTTACCGCTTTGTGCCGGCATTTCTTGTGTCACTGCATTGAATATATCGGGTGCTTTCCTTTGTGCACGGAATATTGCTCGTCTTTTGTCGAAATGAACGTTACCTCCCCGCGAGTTGTTTCTGCGAAGAATTTCGCGATTGCAAAGTAATATTTCCCCTTAAGAATTTCGATGTGTTTCTTTCATCTCGAAGATGACTTTACTTTGGATTATATTGTGTCGCGAAATGTTAGCTTTACTCTGCTTTTTATATTGATAGCTTTGATGGATTATGTTCGATTTCTTTCTTTGTTTAGTGTCTGATGATGATCTCTTTTTACTAGCTTTTGCGTGCGACTTCGTCCGCGTGAAATAGTTACTTTGGCCTAACGCTCTCTTTAATGCGCTGCTTCGTTTATATAGGTGAGTTAAAACTGCGATATCTCGTAAGATATTCATTTAAGTTGAATGATGTAAAAGGAAATTTTGTTTAAAATGAATTACTTGTGATAAGTAAAGTATTTATTTGGATAAGGATTGATATCATATTTATGAAAATACCTTCGCAAATGAAGAATTATGAAAAAAAAATTTTTTCAGCGTAAAATATGTTAGAGGGAACTAACCTTTAAAGATAGACATATGCTGTCGCGGACTTTTTTATAGACCTTTAAAAGGGTACAATACTCTCATACATGACTTTTGCAAAACTTTAACCGTTTACGCAGCGTACGCAGCGGAAGCTTTGAAACTTACTTGGGTATGAAAAAATCCCCCCGGATTTTGAAACATTCTTCATTGCTGCTCAGCTTCTATTGCTTGTAGCGTGATTATATATAGCCTATAGCCTTATTCGATAAATGAGCTATCTAACATTGAAAGAATTTTTCAAATCGGACCAGTAGTTCCTGAGATTAGCGCATTCAAATAAACAAACAAACAAACTCTTCAGCTTTATAATATTAGTATAGATTTACAATTATATTCACTCTCTAGAAAAGAGACGTTTCATAAAAAACAGCAGAAGTAATTTTATATAGCAAGATATTTATGAACACAAATATTTCACAAGTAAACGTTTGTATTACATTCAATATCAAAGTGGACTACAGCAGACGTTTCCGTTAAACTACCTTGGTTCTTTCATGTAATCTGTCAATTACGATTTTTTAAAATCCTATTCCTATTCAACCTATCGCAGTCCACTGCTGGACATGAGTCTCCCCCATTTTGCGCCAGATATCCCGGTCCTCCGCTTTCCTCATCCAGCCTCCACCAGCGACCTTTCGCAAGTCGTCGGTCCATCGGGCCGGAGGGCGTCCGATTTGCAACGATTACGATATCGTCAGCAAAGCGCAGATGAGAAATATACTCTCCATTGACGTTGATGCCTCGTTCAGACCAGTCCAGGGTCTTGAAGACATCCTCCAATGCGTTTGTGAACAGTTTCGGGGATATAACATCCCCCTGTCTCACACCACGACGCAATTGGATGGGTCTTGTCCGCTGGTCTTGGATCTGAACGGTCATCGTCGCTGCGTTGGAGAGACACTTCATCACCTCGATATATCGCCAGTCGATACCGCATCGCTGCAGAGCCTCCAGAACAGCCCAGGTTTTAATGGAGTCGAAGGCTTTCTCGTAGTCCACAAATGCCATACACAGCGGCTGGTTATACTCTTCGGTCTTCTGTATAAGCTGCCGAACAGTATGGATGTGGTCCACGGTGCTGTAGCCTTTTCGAAACCCAGCCTGCTCCGGTGGTTGGAATTCGTCGAGTCTTATGGCGAGACGGTTCGCTACAACTCTGGAAAACAACTTATAGACGTGGCTCAGAAGCGCTATCGGTCTATAATTCTTCAAGAGAGTTTTCACCCTTCTTGAAGAATAAGACGACACGCTTCTGGACCACGCCTCCGGTGTAGTTCCTGGTGGATACGGCATTAAAGAGCTCAACTAATGCCCTAAGGACGGGTTGTCCACCGGCTTTTAGGAGCTCTGTCGTAATACCGTCATCCCCGGGGCCTTCCCATTCTAAGTTGCTCCAGTGCTGCACTAATCTCGCTAACGTCAATCCGGGATATCTGCGTACAATGGCGCCTTAGTGGGGCACGTGGATCTTCGGTGTCCTCGGTCTGTGGCTGATGAGCGCTCGATGAATACAGTCGTCCATAGAATTTCTCAACCTCTTCCAGGATCTGTGGGCGAGTTGCGAGTAATTGCCCATCTGCTGTCTTAAGCTTACCAGATGGCTCCTCCCAAGTGGTTTTTGGAAAACTTTGGGACCCCTGCTGCGTCAATAAGGTCCTTATGAACCTTGTATTGAAACAGCGGAGGTCCCTGCGAACGAGTTTTCGTATCCGCTTGGAGAGAGCCTGATATTCGGCGAAGCAACAGCAGCAGCAGCATGGCATCTCGCGTCTCAGCCTCATCAAATCCAGGGTTTCGGGAGAAAGTTTGGACGACTTAGCTCGTTTCATCGGCGGGAAATGCCTGCGACCCAGTTACACACCGCTTCACCACGTTGTCGGTTATCTCATCCACGTCGCCAGTGGTTTCCAGCAAGTCGAATCGATTTTGAAGTTCCAATTGGAACTGTTCGGACCCATAGTGTATTTGGAGCGGCGTAGGTCTGAGAGTAGATTTTATTAAGCGAGACCTTCGGTCTGAAAACATATATTAAAGTGCCTCGGACAAGTCGGTGATCACTGCCGGTTTTAAACCTGTTGACCACTGAGACATCTTTAAATATATGTCGCTTATCCGCCATAATAAAATCTATCTCGTTCCTCACAGTGTTCGGGCTCTGCCAGGTCCATCTTCTCTGAGGCTTCTTCTTAAAGAAAGAATTCATCAATCCATTGACCAGCATCTGCCCCCTGTGATTCCTGCGCCCCAATCCATGAAGTCCGATTTTCGATTCGCCGCGTTCTTGTACTCCCACTTTAGCGTTGAAGTCCCCCATAACAACATTAGAAGGTCGAAGTTGTGCCATGTATGGCTCTGGAGATATCCTCATACATGGCTTCAACCTCTTCGTCAGAGTGTGACGAGGTCGGCGCATATACCTGTACCACCTTCAGGGAGTACCTGTCGGTGAGTTTAAGTACAAGGTATGCTACCCGGTTCGACACACTACTGATTTCCACAACGTTGCTGACAAGGGACTTGTGAACGAGAAAACCAACACCACCTTGGGAAACCCTATCACCTGTCCAGAGTCCAGGGTCATCGTGTCCTCCCCCTCTCTTCGGACTTCAGATAACCCCAGTATGCTCCAGTTAATACGACTTAGCTCTTCTTCTAATTCGGAGAGGTGATGGTCCAGCCGCATCGTACGCCCATTGTACGTAGCCAGTGATAGTTGTTTGTAGCAGCCTACCGTAACCCGGGGATTCTTCGCACCCCCCGCCCCACCGTGACCGCGACCGCTGCCGTGGTCGGGAATAGTGGGGCTGCCGGGAACTGGGGGCCGATTCTTTGTGGCGCTTCTCATTGAGGGGTAAATGCCCGTAGTCACCACGCTGGGCAATCGGGTTGGTGACCGCAGTGTGAACCAGTACGCAGGATGGCGCTGCTGCCCACCATCCGGTATAAGATCCCTTAGTCGGCAGTAGTAGTATTTTTTAAAATAATAAAACTTAATCGGATAAACCAATCCTAAATGTGTATTCCAAAAGTACATTGTCAATTTAGTTCTAACAAACACATTTGCGGAATAAATCCTTTGTCGCGGTAATTGCATTGGCTCGCCGTTTCGAGTCCAATAGTCTTCTAGCCACTAATTAGGGTCGGATTAGCGACTCGCCGTGCCAGATCGGGACTGTAATATAGTCGGGAGATGGCTTATTAATTATTTCAAAGTTCACTCTGATAATAAAACGTATGTGTCAATTATAAAGTTTTTGCGTAAAGTATTCATGACTGCAACGTAAAATTTATCAATTAAACAAACAAGGAACGTGAAAAATGAATACGTATTAATTCATTATTGAAACTTGGTAGCTTATTGTGAATAAACCCTTTAAATGACCGCAGCAGAAGGCTTTTAAAGTTTTTATTCACATTTAGATACCAGGGATTAACATTATATTTCGAAGTTGAACTTGACGAAACTCTTCAATGTTAATACTTTATGAACTTTGAATGTATTTCTCGTTTCAAATAAATGCCAGAATAAGAATAAAAAGACAGCAACGAATAGCAAGTGTTTGATATATGAAATTACTCTCTCACCGCTATACGAGACAATTAAAGGATATTATTTAAAT
>PQWD01002281.1:0-45912 GCA_019425675.1 Leucinodes orbonalis
TTACTGACGAAATAGCAAAAAAGTACTTGTTAGCATGTCGAAAACTTCATAATTTGGTAATATTTCAAGACTGAAAAAGAGCTAGATTGCCCTTTTCGGGCGCAACCGTTGAAAAAGGAGTTTACCTATTCTAAAAAGTGCTAGATATTGCCACAAAAGGACTGAGGTGGCAACACTGACGCAGAGTCTTCGACAGATAGTATCTACTGATGGGACCGACCGATCCATTACTACCGGTTACTTTCAACACCGTATCGCCTCCATTGAAAGTGCATAGCGATGCTATCACTTATTTACTGTTTCATTGAATACGTGGTTATTTTTTTATATTTTCCGCACGGAAAATCTGAAGTAATTTATCTTTAGGCCATCATCCAGTCTGTGGAAGATCTAGATTTATGGGGTATACAATAGAGAAATAGACATAAACATCACATTTTTTTACCTTGGATGGTTCAATGGGTAAATACCAACAAAGTTAACCTTTGCCGGATCAATAATACAAAATATAACGAACTTTATGTAACTACAAATTTTATGGTGATATTAGTAACCTGGTGATTTTTTTATATGGGCAAAGATAGATGAAAATGAAAAAAAAACAAAAGCAGGGAAGAATTTTCAGAGAACATAAGATACCTACTCCTACAGATAAAGATCCCTGGCATAGCAAGATAAAGTGACAGTGTCCTGCGTCGCAGGATCGATGCCCGTTGTAGAAGTTACGCTTCCAAAGACCTTCTCCACTACAAAACAGTAGGCATACTTGACAAGGCGGTACAGTAGTACCGCCTTGTCAAGTATGCCATGACTTTAACTATAAACATGTATAAAATTCACATAATATCGTCATGATCATACCGTAGGTAGTCCTTGCTGACCGCGGCGATTAGAGCTCGCTACCTTTGCTTAAATCTCAAAGTTTCATGTACAGAGGTTACATTTAAAAGCATTTATTGCCATAATATCGATGGCAAAATAATCTTCAGCTGATGCTAGTTCTTGCCGAGACTAATGCACTAAAACAAGAACTAAGCGCTCTACTGCTCGTGGACTTAATCGTCACAGAGAAGTCATACGAAGAGCTTTCATGAACTCCCCGTGTACCACAAGCAGCTTGCCTGACAAACACGTCGAATGCAATGAGGCAATTTAAATTCAATAGAGGTTTTATCATCTATCCACGATTGCGAGTGTTTAATTTTCGCGGCGGGTGCTAAAATAAAAACGTGCCGCTATTGAATGGGTGGTAGGTAGGTAGTAATTGATTGCCGCGCGGTACGCTAAATCGTTTATCGCGCATCGCAGACGTACAATGTTCAATAAACTAGCGAGATGTTATCTGATGTTGTAAATGGATCAGTCGGCTCGGGTCGCCAAGGAAACTCACGCGACCGACCGCGCTCCTTTTTATAATGTATTAAAATTTTATTTATCATTGTATATAAAAGTGGTTTAAAATTATTCTTTCTTTCTAAACAGACATGTTCATGCATACAAATGTTCGTACTGTCCGAGGATCGAACCCGGAATCCTTGGTGTAAGAGCCGACGTTTCAGCCAATTAAAGTACCGGGTATAAGACGGGGGAAAACGGGTTTAGATAGAAACCAGTCAAGTCGTAGATTGTAAGACTGTTACAGCCGTTTGATTGACGTTATCAAAATCCCCGAAAAACAATAGCTTTTTTATTGTTCTATCCGCGATTACATACGCGTGATGGTGTGAACTTATAAATAAGTTTATATTTAATAATTTAGATATTCACTGATTCTTAAATCGACCAATGCCGAGATTATTTAAATCTGAATATTTACGATGTGCATTGCCTCTTTTAATTCATATCGACTTTAATGAAAAAAAAAATCAACCGTAGAATCTAGTTGTTTCTTTACACATATGAGCAGACCATATCATCAAATTGTCATAAAAACCCGGATCCTCTGAACAATTTATATTCATGACGATCTAAACAAGAATCTGTAATGCTTTAAGGTGTTTTTCGATACTCATATTGATACCGATAAGCTTTTATGAAATCTACTTTTTTTTTGTTTACTTATATTACAATATATTTTTTAATATTTTCACAAGAAATATACAATTTCAAGTGATATTAATGCACCTTTACGCACACATACATACACGACACAATACACACGCACTTGCACAATCACGCATATAAACTAATTAACACACACTTCCATACACCAAACTTTTATATGTATAATAATTACACTGTAATAAATATAAGAATTCAATCTTTTAGATAAACATTCACAGTTTGGCAAATGGATGTGAATATGTCTATTCTAAATCCTTATGTGATAGTATAAATATTTTGTCAATAGTTTTGGAAGTCTGAGGCTGCACAGTGTAAACTAACACAGGTCTCAGAGATCATTATTTATTGTTGTACAATGTAAAATATTATCAATTATTATTATTATTAATTTCGTGGCTCGAAAGCGCAGCAGCTATTCACGATCGCATAAGTCATGCAACTATCCCAATAGTGGCTCGTCGAGGAGGTGACCGAAATATTACCATATCTTGAGAGTTCCCGGTTCAATCCCCGAGCAATACAAATATTTGTTTGACATGTTTTACTAAATGAAAAATAAAATTATATTATCATGATGATGAAGTTGAGGTATTTTGAATGTGATAAAATGTTATTGATAAATAGTTATAACTTTATTTTATATTTTAAAATAAAGTTATAATTATTTAACAATGTGTTTCATAAAACGTTATAAAAATTTGCGCGTCGTGTTATCGATAGAATATGTTGGATTTTAACTGTGTACGATCTTATTGTAACCATATTCTGGCAAATAAATAATGTATTATTATTATTATTGTGTGCATGAACATACCAGCAGTTGTAGTACTTAGTAGCGTTTAATGTTAGTATTACGGTAAGTGTGATTAATTAAAGTTTATAGATAATGCCAATAATTACCAAAATTTGAATGAATTATTTACTGCTACCGGCAGTGGCGTGCACTCTATATAAGCAAATACCATGTGCGTCCGGGTTGTCTACCCGGAAAATCACCAACATATTCAATGTTAAAAATTTATTGTTTTTGCGATTAGTTTCACTCACTTTGCATACCTTATTCATAATTTGTGTTCACGCCACTGGGCCTACCGCTTATTATTAATTATAACCTTAATTATGGAGAATGTGTTAAATTAAAAAAAAACGTACTTTTATTAATTGGTTCAAGCGTCATTACTCGTCTCAGTCGGTTCTTTTGTTGTGCGAAGTTTTGTAAGAGAGCCACTAGAAAGCAAGCTGAAAGTACAAACGATCTAACACAACTGCCTCTGTGGTCTAGTAAGCACCGCGTTCTGTCGCGGGACTCGGAGGTCGTGGATACGAATCTCGCGGGGAAACTATTGATATTATTTCTAGTTCCTTTATATTTGGTTATTTAGTTGAATAGCACAAGCTGCTTGCTCATATTGCTAGATAGGTATGTGCATGTCTGTAGATTTTTATAACATTTCACCAAGATTGTATAGTGGAGTAAATAAAGAAATATTATTACTCGACAAGTTATATTCAACACATTTACGCATTCGACCGGCGCGAACGCCGCAGTAACATGTCGGTATAAAAGTAATTTGTTCAACAACTGACTGTAACGTTCGCGAGGGTGAGCAAAAAGTACTCTTAAGGACAGATATGAGGGCATTAAGCGTCAAGGAGGGCCGAGTGGAAGGCGAAAGCATATGATTTTAGTGACTCTAGAAAAGTCTTTATGCTTTTGTTGTTGCATTGATTGTAGCCTTTGGAATGGTTATTTAGCAGCTTGTCGCTTTTTATTATATGCGTGGTACATCTTACTACTTTGTATTGGGTCTTGTTTGTAAAACGTTGCTGCATTTTTGTATGTAATAGGATTATGACGCAAAATGAATGTTTTGAGTGATTGTGATATAAATAAATAAAACATAACTTAACAAATATGATTGTGATAAATATCGACAGTATTTTACCTATGTGGAAATCATTAGGGGAGGCCTTCGTTCAGCAGTGGACATATTTGGATGTCATGAGGATAATGAAGCCAATCTAGCTTCCTATAGTGTCCTAACCGAATTGGGAAAAATAGTACAAAGTGACATTTATTATGTGATCTCCCCTTGGGATTCGAAGCCTCTGAGCTGAGCTCAATAAACTATGGAGGCAGTCCAAAGTATGTGGTCGCCAGAAAAACTGATATTTTTGGTAACTATGTTTTTGGGTAAGTAAGTATGATAGGTCGCTGGTGGAAGCTGGATGAGAAAAGCGGAGGACCGGGATATCTGGCGCATAATGGGGGAGGCCTATGTCCAGCAGTGGACTGCGATAGGTTGAATAGGAATAGGAAGTATGCTATGGAATTTTGGGCTATCCATAAAACATATTTATTATTCAGCTTGTCGTAGCCAAGCAATGTTATTCTGAAAGATACAAATATGATTTAAAATATGCGCGTCTGAAATGATCGCATATCTTGTTGAGCAGTTCTAGCTTAAAGCCGAACCAGCAGGTCTTTGTGTCTGTCTCTATCAATCATCCAAGTCAATTGATGGCTCTTCGCGGTCAACTCATAAATATTAAATTATTCCAGTGTCCGAGTGTAGCACGTGCCTTTCTATTTTCCATAAAACATCTTTATGGGAATTCTTATGGTACTATTATAACAAAACATTCATAATTCATGATCTCCTAGTCACTGAACAGTCACGAAAGTCGTTTTTTGTATGTTTTACTATATTTTTTTACATAGGTAAAAGCATGCGTATTCACATACGAATACCTCTATTATCTACTACCATGGTAATAATTATGTTGATGTGTGTGTAATTTTAACACAATATAAGACGGCAAAATGTATTTTCTCATTAGGTACCTAGAGAAAGTCGTTGGAGATATTTTTAGAACAGTTATTTAGTACCTATTGCCTTCATTATAATTGTTTGTATTATATATCCTCCAATTGAAGCTAACTTCGCGGTAATAATGTGCGTTTTTATTATCTTTATATTGTTCAACCAAGTTTGTAGTCAGCTAGCAAGTTCATTAGGCTACTGGTGTGTATAAAGAGTATTGGAGAAAGAAAACATATTTACATTGTTCAAGATTTTTAGTTATTGCTTATTAACTCGGTAATAAACTTATACGCCAGAGAGAAGATAATAATATCTCATAATTGTGTATTTGTTCGCCATGTTTCTGTTTTACTTAATTGTTTTTGTGTCAGGTGAACTATCTTCACAGATAATGACGTGACATACGAACTGACAATTAATACATGAAAATAATTGAAATGTTAGGTTTCATCTCTAATGGAAGGGCAGTGCCAAGACGCCTGCACAGCACTTGGCTCTGAAGACTTGATATTACACGCAATTAACTCCTTTGATCTTGAAGCCTAGGACAGTGATTACTAGTTAATATGAAGTGAAACATGGATGTTATTGGGGTGAAAGATTTACTATAAACGATGTTTATGTTAAAGGACCTATACGAAACTTACTTGCCACGGGTGCCACCTGTCGAACAGCAAACGAACCCGTAGCGATTCGCCAATACCTATGCACGGGAAGGTTGCGGTCCGGACACCCAAATGTTGAAAATTAATGAGGGAGGCCATAGTCCAGTAGTGAACGTAGTACGGCTGTATTAGTAAAAGTATCAATTCAAAGGGGTTTAAGCTCTTCGTAACAGTACAAAACTCACTTTCTAACGTATATATATCCAATAATTTGTACTACGTATATTTTTGCAGCTTTGTACACAAACATTTCTGAAGGAATTGTATGCTTAAAATTGCTCGAATATGTAAATACCCCATTTATGAAAGTGCGGAAATGCCTTGATACAGGCAAACTATTTAGAGGCATAAAAAAGGATCTCGGCATATGTTTGTAGAACTGTTTTGGATATAATAAACATTTTTTTATTATTTGAAATGAAACCAGAACTTTAATATCACTCGTTCTAATTACGTTTTGAAGAGGAAACGTCAGTATTTTAAAACGCTAATGCTATAAACCCTGGAGTCACCATTATCTAAGTACCTACCTAACAGAGTTTGTAACGAGGGTGGTTATTACTGTCATTACTCGTCGTACTTAGGGCCTTCAACAAAGTTGGCTTACGGCCAACTGCTAACAATTGGCACTTATATTATTAAGACATTATAGAAAAAAGCTAATCTCACTGAGCGCGCTAGGAGATAGCATCGTTACGGCGAAGAAGGCAAGGAAATGACTCTAAGGTATGTTTTCGCTTGTTTATTGTGCTATAAAATTACTTTATTGACTCTACACACGAGTTTCTAATTAAACCCAATTACTATCACAAGGCAGTTATATCTGAAACTTGAAATTGTATATAAGTAAAGAAACGCCAGACATAATATGACATGGATTTCGCGACCTGCCTACTCGCATTGAACCAGTTTGCGGTCTTTAGCGTACTTAGAAAATAGAGGAAGCCTTTGTCGAGAAGTATACGTGTCTGTAGTAAGTCACTTTAGTCCTTGACATTCTTGGCAAAGTCGTTGCCGTTGGAAGGCAGGAAGTAATAGCAAGTTTGATATTCTGCCGCCACTCCGTTCTTACCCTTTCCATCGTTTTCGAATGTATAAGAGGACCATCAAATGCAGCATTGAAGTGATGTTCTGTGTAATCTACTCTTAGTTTTATCTTTATTATCTATGAATAATATTGGAGTGTCTGTTTGTAATATTGCAAAAACTATTTTTTTCTTCATTCATATGCAATATGCATATTTTGACAAAGATGGCGATCTCCTGTTCCGGAGGTCAAGACTCACTTCGGGTTAATGAGCCAGCGGAGTAAGTAGTAAGTATATGCATTTTGTACAGTACATACGCCAGGATAACAATTTTCAAAATTTTTGTTTTTATGTTCCTGAAATGGCTGGACTGATTTGGACGGGACTTTTTGGAAGGTTACTGATATAGTAAGGATAAACTAAGGCTACATTTAACTTTGAAAATTAAGTAATGTTGTTCCGCACGGCGGTCGAGCGTCGCGCGAGCTGCGCGTGTTAACGTGACGTAACCAAACGATTTTAGGTTATGTTTTACTGCGGGAGAATATCTCATAATACTAATGCCGCTGGTCCCAGCTCGTATCAAGTACAATTGTACTCTTAGTTTGGATTATAAATAAAAGCCAGTTCGTTATCGTTAGGTGTTTATTGGCGCGCAGGGAGCGGAGGCGAGCGCGGTCGTGAGCGGGCGTCGCAGGCGCAGCGCGGCGCGGTCGATGCGCGCGCGCCGCCCGTACCGCGCGCACTCCGCCATCACCGTCGTGTTGCACGACTCCTGCCACCGTGACAACACGACAATGTTATTTATAAGACAAACTCTCCCAAATGATGGGATTCTATGAAATTGCTCGGCTAACGGTTGGCTGCAATCTGCGGTGCCATCGGCATTGTTTTGCCGGGAATAGGCATGCTCGTTTTGCATTGAGGTTTATTATCAGTTAGGCCATGAATAAAAATAACGAAATTATTTTGCAAAAGGGAGACAAAAATATTGACACATCTTAACTTACAAAATTTGCATTTTAAAGCCAAAATAGGGGCTATATTATAGTAGTATTATATTATCATTGGAGATCCGTATACAAGTTTTCTGTGTATAATTCATATTGAAGCAAAATTTTAAGATTTTCGGTGATATTATTAAAAAGGGACAAGTATAATTAACAAATATGGACTCATATTATATACCTTATAGTGATTAAGCTGAACTTCGTTGTATGGCGCAGACCATCCCTCAAAGAAGGGTGTACCCACACTGGACAGTGGATAGTGGTTAAATGCCATGAGCACCTTGCTGGTCAGCATTAAACTCTTGCTATAATAAGCCACTGGACTCACCATGGCCGATCGTACCACATATTGCACACTAATTTAGGTATCGGTAAGTCTCTATTACATCTTGACTTATATGCTTCACGAAGTTTTTCGTCAAGCTCACTATAATCTATGACTTCATTTGTAATCGTAGCATCTACTAATTCTATTTCACCTATATCTAAATTAAAAGATTTTTTAATTCTCACATCGTCTCGTTTTACGTACATCTTGCTTTTAGCCTGGTTTTTGCGCAGGTATGTATCAACACCTTGCATGAAACCGAAGTAAAATACATTTCTTACCAGGATGGCTGAATTCTGGGAATTGTCCCAGCCTGATTTTTTTAACCGATCTACAAGCTCTTGTAAGGTTCCAGCTATTTTAGGGAAAATTATTTCGTCGATATCCAGAGGTATTACAAATTCAGATTCCTTCAAATTTCTATACAAGCAATCGTTATATGTGATTATGTGATCTTTTCTGCGTTGCCATAAAGATCTTTCGGGTTTATAATTAATAGGAACATTATATAGCCTAACGTAACCTTGATTTCTGTAATGCTGTAAAATATTTTCGCTTTCTTCGACTAAGTTATCGACATAAATATCAATTTTCTCTATTCCAAGTAATTTGTTTATTTCAATCCATTCAACTAACGTTTGCGATATGTCGTTGTTGAAGTTCATATCTTTTACACATATTGTGAAATTTCTCTCATATTTCTGACCTTGAAATGGTTTTAAGAGAAATGCATTTGTGGGATCATTACAGGGTTGGGTCACCACAGAAACCAATGAAGGTTGCATTAAAGGCTCAGTAAGGGGACAGGATAGGAGCAGAGGCATCTCAACTCCCGTCGATGTGGCATCCCATTCATGCCACCAGATTTCCAACGGTTTTGCCGCCACTACTTCTACGAAATCTTCATATGGATTTAACTTCCTTGTTTGGCAGAACAGTGGTTCTTCTTTTGAGTAGTTGCGCCCTGTAACAAAATGCACACGTATTATATTTCTAATAAAAAATATATCAGTTAGGGGATATATTTCATTAACATTAACCGTATTATAATCATTATATTAACCATATTATAACGTTCTATTGCGTGACCATCCCCCTTGGCATGAGTGTAAACATAGAAGTACATGAGATAAGATGTTTCAGTCACCCAGCTGCAACTGGCCATTGCAATAATTATTTACTTGATTTCAAACGAAGGCGCCATCTAACACTCATGTATCACATGCCTACAATATATTTTTATCACTTATTAGTGTAAACGATCAGATAATATACCTATAAGAACCGTTACATTTTCCTCTGTTTACCGTAATATCTCATATTGAGAAACTCCATTACTTGGACTAGTATGATAGTAATTTGTTCGAGTCATTTCCTTGGGCACCCGACCCGGCAGACCGGCTACGTCTACAAGGGACCATCATTACAACGGGTCTTCAATTGCTGTTTTCCGTACATTTTACAGGATACCACTTCCTAGAAGGCATAAGGTACTCAATATAATTTTTTTCCCTTTATTTATAATAAATAAATCATTTATAAGTTAAGCTTTTGAAATATAAGCGAAAGACTATTATTATACTTAATATTAAGTTCAAACTTATCAATAGATTATAATCTATCTATTATTATATATTTATTTATAATTATAAATTGATTCGTCGGTGGCTCAGTGGTGTGGACTGTCGCCTTCCTACCGGGAGGGCTGAGGTTCAAATCCCGACACGTACCAATGTATTTTCGAATTTTCGAAAAATATATGTACGTTATCCGACGCTCTTACGCTGAAGGAAAACATCGTGAGGAAACCTTCATGCACGCCTGCGAAGAGATTCGAAGGTTGTGTGTGAAGTCGTCCAATCCGCACTGGGCCCGCGTGGACGACTAAGGCCTAATCACCCCATACGGGTAGGCTCGTGCCCCTCGGTGGGGACGTTTAATGAGCTGATGATGATGATGATGATAAATTGATTGTTCATATCAGTAAACAATAATTATTTCCCTAAAAATTCTTAAGTTGCATTTTTCTGATGATAAATTGATACAAAAAAATCTGAACATTGAAACAACAAGAGAATTTATTTAAATAAATAAAGAAAATAATTTGGTGTTCTTCATCGGGTTAATCGTCGTTACCCGATTTATAAATGACTAGTATAATGCATTTTCCCAAGTCGCTGCGTCAACAATACTGTAGATAAAAATTCATTGCACCGTAAGTTACAAAATTACTTGTCCTATTTTTTTAGAATAAGGCTATATAATACGATATTATTAAACAGATTATTTAAACCGTTCCGCAATTTTAATTAATCAGTCAAGGCTAATCATTGAACCTTTGGGCTCATTGTTGTTGAACAAACTTTAGGTTAGGAGTATGTTCTACTAGTATACATTATTATCAATGATATATTAGGTAAACCTACCAGCAGATAACTATTTGAAGTTAGTTTGCTTGTATCTGTACCCCGTATCTAAATAATTAGTCGTATTATAAAACTTACACACATTTTGACCAGTACCTTAAAAATAATAATAAACAAAATACACTGAGTCCAAGAATATGGCTTGTAAATGTCGTCTCAAGATATTGCATTGCGTGAGTTGTCTTGGCTTTTAAGTGAGAGGTTGCACTGGAAGCAAATTCAGAGCGACGGGCTTGTGCATTGTCATAAATTATGTCCTTCCAAAGTCGGAAACATAAGGTACAAAAAGTAACATACTACTTATATTATATATTATTATCTTTAAAATAAACTTCTTGAACAATAATCAAAAGTTTGTGACAGTAAAATATACACGAACAACCTTAATTATTAATGTTCTATTTATATAAAAATAATTTAGTAGGTACCTACAGTCACAATTAATAATTTAAATACTCCCTTAAATACTGATCTTCCCTTTAAATTTTAAACAATACTTTTGAATTAATTCATTTTATAAAAAAAAATTAACAATATTTCTTTTTCGCTTTTGAAGATTCCTGTTATACCATTTATTACTTAAAACATTTCCTTACTTCGCTTTTATATTTCATAGTATTTACACAGTATAACTACATGGACGCATTAAACATTTGTTCGTTAAGTGCTTTGTGTCTAATGTACAATTAGTTCATCCATGCATTTACTTTTAATTGCAGTAGTTCATATATAATAGCTGATAAATACAACCAATGCTTGAAGGTTGGGACCTACAAAACAATAAAAATATTCCCTGAGTCATCATCATCAGCTCATTAAACGTCCCCACCGATGGGCACGAGCCTACCCTATAGGGTGATTAGGCCTTAGTCGTTCACGCGGGCCCAGTGCGGGTTGGACGACTTCACGCACAGCCTTCGCAGGCGAGCGCAGATTTCCTCACGATGTTTTCCTTCACCGTAAGAGCTTGGGATGACGTACACATATTTTTCGAAAATTCGAAAACACATCGGTACGGTACGGAGGGCAGCAAATCACACCATTGAGCCACCGACGCTACGACCGACCGATAAATAAACTAAGCATTTAATCTGTAAGATGGGTACTAAACTTAAAATTATTTAAGACATGCAGTTCAGTGAACCTGCCAACCAAGGTTGAATAAACCCAAACACCCACGATTCTTAGGAATCTATGTCCACCAGCGAGGCAACTCTTTTCCTCATTAATGCATAAAAGTCATCCACGCTAGCATCAGAAAACAAACCCGACGCACTAGAGTAGTGTGGCAGCCGGAACAGAGTCCTGAAGATGTTGTATTGAACACGTAGGGCATGACAGGATTTCTGTGTGAAATTGGCCTATTGGCTACTCATGTAAAATGTCTGACAGTGTTTTTTTTAATATTACGAAATGAACGGGATAGTCAGAACGCTCATCTGATGGTAAGTGATACGCCTAACCGTGGCAGAGCGGGATTGAAGTAGACCAACAACTGATAAACAGTTATTATTATCCGAAAATACTGCACTCTGACCTTTACCAGAAACAACAGATGTTAGGTCTCTTATACCCGGTTATTTCAATGACTACATTGCCCTCATCCCGAAACACAGAAGTGCATACCACTCTTATTTCACGAGACGATATCCAGATATCGTCTCGTGGTAGTTACTACCGCAGTACCAGTACTGCGGTAGTAACTACCTAGACAACTCAGTATCGAGTCTACCACAAAGTAGATAATTAAAAAACATGGTCCGCATTTGACGAAATAATTTTAATACACGGAACATTACGTATGTGCACTGCTATATGAGTGTTCTCTTAGACTCGTATTAAGACAGTTTGGATAAAAACATTATGAAATTGTTGTGAAAAGTCACCACACGCTTTCGAAACTAATGAAGCTTAGCCAATTTAAATTTTAAAATATTTGGAGCGTTCTAAATTTTTTGCGGTAATTTATTTTTCCTTTCGCTAATGTTAACATAAAAATCTCATTAAACAAAAAGCACCGAACCAAACTGAATGGGTTGTGTTTTAATCCCGTGCCACTACAATATAGGAGGGGCGTTTATCTCGGCGGGAAGGAATTTACACGGCGTGTACGCTCGCCCCGCGTGACAAATGAGTGTGTACTTATCTTGCGGCGTGTGCGCATATTCGCCACCTTGTTGTGCCATACGATATATTTGATCGAGAAGCAAACTAAGGTGGAATGTCCATTAATATAGAGCAAATAAAACAATTAATTTAATAGATACAAGAGTGGACTGTAGAGTGTCCATAAGTGCAGACAAATGGGACACAATTTTCTCTCACTCTCTTCAAACTGTTTAAATTGGCAATGAACTTGTTGCTTCTTTAGAGTTACGGGTGTCATTGTGTAACGGGATCACTTACTATCAGGTGAACCATTTACGCTCGATTGCATACCTATTGCAGTTGACATCCATCTGCCACCCGCCACCTTAACCAGGTCATCAGCCCATCTGGTTGGGGGTCGGCCTACGATTCGCTTGGCAAATGGATGTCAACTGCAAGTGGAAATCATTAGGGGAGGCCTATGTTCAGCAGTGGACTTTCTAGGTTGTAATGATGATGATGATATTGATGGTGCATACCTATTAAGTAATATTTGTATACAAATGACGCAAAAGTATTATTATGAAACATCTATCGACGATAGGTGTTTTTTTGTCAGGCAGCAACCAATTTACTAAATCCGCAAACAAGTGTCGTGAAAAGTATAACAAAGTGTAAAATCCCTTTTCCTTAATGTAGCATCATAATGCAGAGGCTTGTAATCTTGCGACGATGCTCAAGACTTATGAGTCTGCCACAAACAAGTCATTTAAATTTAGCCTCTTGCCACACACATACAGACACAGAAAATCGGCGCGATCAGTTTTTTTATAGATATTACGGCGTACAGGGACGTCAGGACGTTCACCTGATGGTAAGTGATACATCTGCCCGTGACTGAGTGGCATTGATGAGCAACAACTGATAGACAGTTATTATTCTCCATCAATGCCACACTGTGCCCGTCACCCGAGACAACAGATGTTAGGTCTCATATACCAGGTAATTTTGCAAGATGCAGTGCCCTCATCCCGAAACACAGAAGTACAAAACACTTCTATTTCACGTGATGGTAGTAGTGCACGATGCACTGCGGTGGTACCCTGCCTAGATGTCTCAGTACCGAGTCTACCACATGAAGTGAGGTTACTGGGGGCCCAAATCCAAGCCCCCCTTCCTATTTTTCCTTTTCTCTCTGCTCTCATTTAAATTTGCCCGTTACTCCTTTGAAGATGCGACTCTCCATTGGTAATGGTATCACTTACTTGCCTATGGCGGTATTCGTATGAAATAATTAAAATTTAAGTTCTCTACTTCACAATTTCACGGACTGTATGACCTATGGAAACTTTTGAATGGATAAGGATGGAAAACAAAGACTTCGAGAAATATAGAACAAAATTATGAAAAAGCGAAAAAAATAGTATAGCTAAAAAACAACAAGATGGACCAGCCCGCAAAACAAATTGACAGCGATAAAAAATGCCTTTATGTCACAAAACTACAAAAAGGTAAATTAAGTTGTACATACCTTTGGAAAATGGACATGAGTACAATATTAAACCAATAATAATGCAATTACAGCTTATGAATAAATTTTCATCCAGTCAAAAGTGATTAATGAATTTGCTACAATAAAAAAGGGATAACGGCGCCATGGTTCCTAGAAACACACCTACGTCTCTTTTAAACTGGATCAACACAATTGGATTTTAATGAGACAGCCGCTGTGAATTATTGGAGCACACTTTACAAACAAAATTGTATAACCTCCCTATTAGCCAACATGATTAAGTTGCGATTGGCCACTTAAATGCAAGTGTTATTTTATTCCGTGCAGTGAAAATACAAACGTGAGATCGGATATCACGTTCGAAAATAATTATGGTGTTGTTTTATCACAACTCGAGATTCACGGATGTCTTTATTGGCGCAGATTGTGTCAGTTTTTTTAAACACCCTGTTTATTTTTAGCGATCACCTTTATAACTTCACGTGCGTTTATTACGGCTGTACATGTCGTAAAATTATAGCCCTCCGTGTTTGTATTACGAAGGGTGGAATTTAGGACGTACATTTTTTACAACATAATCACGATTTTAATGCTCCGGTGAGAATGTAATACAATATATACATGATTTGCGCAGACTCCGGTGTACTAGCTTTTTATAGCTTATTTACATAATAAGTTGAAAATACCGAGGAGCCTTCGAAAACTATATAATTATTAATTATAACAGCGCTGAAGCCTGAGGCGGAGCGCGTGCGTGCATTTTAGTTCAAATATAACTTAATTGCTGATTATATCCATATCACAATTAAGATAGAACCTCACTTTTCATATTGAAAATCATAATAATTTAAAATGCATTAAAAGTTTTTATAGGCCCACTTTTGTTATTACGATTATATCATTCGTACCTTGACCTGAGCTGAAAAAAAATATCGATATATTCTTTGAATGAGTAGTTAAATACTAAATACTATGTAAGCAAAAATTCTTATAAAAAATCATGATATTATTACGTGGCATACCTATATGAAAAAAAGCTTAAGGTCAGACAATTACTGAATAATTTCATATTATATTTTGTACTATGAATTATGTAACGTGATCTGTAATTACGCAAATCGAATATTCGAATGACCATACGTAATTACAAGTTACGAGAAAACCAGAGTTTTTGCAACACAGTAAAGAAGGGAATCGATATAAAAAGGATGTGTAAGAACCACTGAATAATTCATGATTGAACTCGGACTTGCAGGTGCTAATTAAGCTTTTAGTGGATAGAGGTAAGTTTAGTAAGCAGATCGAATTTAAGTTCAACGAGTTAGTACTGAACATATCTAGTTAACGCCTTATAGGTCACGCACAAATCATGTTTCTAACGAAAAAGAGTAGTTATTTATAATATTAGCATAAGGTTGGTTTTAAGTTTAACGACTACCATCCTAAGGGCGTATCAGAGACCAACAGCCTATTGTACATTTCGAGGTACGAAAAAAATGAGATGATGTCTTTGGACACTTAATCTGATTATGGACCTTTTGAAATAAAATATATCAGAAACATATTTGTTTATTAAATTGTGTTTCTTATTTGAATTGATAAGGATCATGTTTTGGGTGTTTCATATACAAAAGATGCCACTTATTGTCAGCTACTGTATTTCTTTACTATTAATTCAATAATAATAATACTCATCAATAATATTGCATCATCATCATCAATGAAGAGCGTCGGTGGCTCAATGGTGTGGACTGTCGCACTCCTACCGGGAGGGCTGAGGTTCAAATCCCGCAACGTATAAATGTTTTAGAATTTACGAAATTATATGTACGTTAATCCGACGCTCTTACGGTGAAAGAAAACATCGTGAGGAAACCTGCGCACGCCTGCGAATAAATTCAAAGGTTGTGCAAGAAGTCGGCCAACCCGCACTGGGCCCGCGTGGACGACTAAGGCCTAAACACCCTTAGGGGTAGGCTCGTGCCCCTCGGTGGGGATGTTTAATGAGCTGGTGATGATGATGATGAATAATATTGCAATCCTCTACATCCTGTTCTAGATATTGCAGTCATTAATTGGAAGGGTATATTAATATACATATTCCTTAACGCAACTTCATATATGTATGCTGTCGGCTGTATCTCATATCGATTTAAGACTATCTACGTAATCGCTGTGCTAACAGGCAGAACAGCAATCGTTTCCTATACTCGATACTGATCTCTCAGGATCGCTTGCACATCGCATCTTAAATCGAGACATTAACATAATTAAACGATTTTGATATGGATGGTGCAGTGTATGTCGAATTAAACGCTTGGGGCAGTCTGTATTTTGCAAGTTGGATGAGTTTACCTTGGTTTGGGTGCTTAACTTTCTGTACAAAGCATTAGCCATATGGTTAATAATTGTAGTACTAGGCTTACCATTTAATATTCAAGGGAATTCATAATATTATCAACCAAGTAGGCTCTATGGCGCTGGCTAGAAATTTTGGTTAATAATCGCGCAAGTCGCATTCGCAAAGGTAATGTTACCTAATTTACTTCGAAAGTTGGGATGGCACGATCAGCCGTTGGACTCGACTATTATCTAAGAATGGTAGTTGAAACAGTCAACGTATTGGATCTGCTTGGTTACAGCCCAATCTTCCCATGTCCTACAGTGGTACGTTACTTTGGTCAGAGATACATTATAATTATACAATATACACGACGGGCTGGTAATTTGAGAATTCACATCCCATCATATTACTGTACAAAGATATCTTAAATATATAAGGGATGTAATCTGACAAAATGAGGGTCTGGTGATCCGGCAATACGAGCAGACAAGCGTCGCGAGTTAATTTACGGAATATTTCCGTGGAAGCGGTGATGAATGCTTTATCCCGACGACAAATGGCTTTATGAAGTAGTAGTTGACTTGTCAGCTTATAAACAGTCCCACAACTTTGAATAATATGCGTTTCGTCGTTTACACGCGATACAGTCCAAAATTAACTGCTCAAAGTAAGAGCAAGAACCGAAATCTAAATAATGGGACCAGTCACTCACTGATTGGTCTACAACTTAGGAACAAGAAAACTTAATATTTACTCAGGTTTAATGACCAAAGGCAAAGTTTAGAAGTAAAATTGAACTTTATGATAAACAATTGGATGGACATCTTCAAGGCAAGACTGAACAGGCTGTTCCTAGATAGGCATGATTCATCTTCGGCCGCATCATCGCTTAGCATCAGGTGAGATGGCGTCCAAATGCCTACTCTCGTAAAATAATAATAAAAAAAAAACAATAAAAAAATCTTTTAATTTATAATTACCTTCAAAGTGGCAGTATACGAATGTAACGCTGCGGAGTCCGGTCATCGTAAAAAGCTGCATAAAGGGACACACGAGTGCCAGGGACACGTTGCCATACTGCAGCCTCCTGGTTTCCCGGCAACCATGTTCGATTCTGGAACATACGGAAATAAATTAACGGAAATATTTTTTTCAAAGCATCAAAACTCATATTTTTAGTTTAGTATTTTAATCGTTTTTTATTATATTTTTGTATATTTAATGACGTTCATAAGTGATTTTTGTAAGCCTAATTTGAAATAAACTTTTTTGACTTTGACTTTGAAATGTTTTAGTGCAAAAGTATGTACCTACTTCTATGGCTGTAACCTCACTGCTAGACCGAGGGGTGCTCTTTAAGAACGTACTATTATTATCAGGGAGAACATACTGTTTTAAAAAAATACGCAAATATTACGGTACGTAAATAAAAATAAATTCTTGCTATGAAAAATAAAAGGTCCTTGTGGTATGTATTCCGTAAATTGACAGTGTATAATTATGTATGTACTTTGACAAAAACGATCTCTTTCGTATGTAAATAAATTAATTTAATCATACAAGCTTTCTTAATTGGAGCACGTAAGATAATTTTAATATAGTACATTTCAAAAGCAACGGTAAACCAACCTTTTAATAACTGGATCTAACCCAAAACTTTAAAATTCGAATGTTCAAAATGCGTACAATAATTATAGTTAATTGCACCATCGTTTTGGCATGCAGGTTGTAAAAACTGGCTATTCGTGATTCCACTTGACGAAATTGCCAAATCATTGGTTTAAATGCGACCTAAAGAGGCATGTAAGTTGGATTGCTTGATTTGTTCTGTAACGAAGTATGGAAGTAGCTATTGTGGGACTAAAAGAGGATAACTGGTAATGCAATATTGAAAGTTCTGGAGATTTTTTTAATTGCACTAGTAGTCTCAGGACGTTGAAAGCGCTAATGTAATCCATAGTCATATCTTATTCCGTGGTGGTGGGAGTCTGATGACTTGTACAACAGGTATTAAAATACATATCACAGGCATCAGTCTCTCATAAACTACAAAATGAGTTGTTGCACCTTGCCATAAGCTTTTGTTCTGCTTAATTTTTGTGTTTATGATGAGAAAATAAACTTGATTTATTTATTTACTGTCAGCATAGCGCGTTCACAACAAACATAAACAAACTCTTCAGCTCTATAATATTAATGATATTGATATGATCATCATCATTACAACCTAGAACGTCCGTGCTGTAGGCCTCCCTAATGATTTCCCGCGGACCGCAGTTGACAATTATCTGCCACCCGCATCTTAACCAGGTCATCATTCCATCTGGTTGGGATCGGCAACACTTCGTTTTCCGTTACGTGGACGCCACTCGAGAACCTTTTCGCCCCATCGGTTCTACGCACTAAGTGCCCTGCCCACTGCCACTTCAACTTGCTTATCCTGTGGGCTATATCGCTCACTCAAGTTTTCCTACGGATATCCGTGTACCGAATCTTATCATATATAGATATGTATTAGTACATGTACATTACTAAAAAACAATATAGAGTATAAATGCTTTCAAAGTGCATAGGGGCTCACATTGCAACCGTATATAGCCATCATAACACATTTCTTCCGCTTACTTAAAGTAAGCAGTACCACTAATAGCCACACATTATCCATAACGCCAATGTCGAACAATTTTGAAACATTATATCGTCCACTACATAATTTATTTAGATTTTCAAACTTGATATATTTTGATGATTTTTTAAAATTTATTTAAGTGTTATTTTTTATTCAGTGTATGAAGGCATGTACTGTATTGTTTATATTTTGTAACATTCAATAAGCAAGCATGTTTGAAAAATAAATAAATGAATAAACATGTTTGTCAGTTATCTACCTTTTCGTTCTTAGACGGCTAAAGAGCGAAAATATTTATCGCGTGACATCGTGCATGTACTGGCGCGATCCGCTAGTTAACTGTATTTATTTTAATTTTGTCCCGGATTATTTGAGCGAAAATGTCGTGGGAACAGTGAGGTTTATTGAAATTTGCAGTGATATTTTTACAAACGTAATTATACAGTTCTGTCTTCTGCGGTAAGTGCAGAAAACGCTATTTTGGTTTTATGTAATTGTGTTTTATTTATTACGCAGACGAAGGGAAAGAGACATATTTTATGTATTTAATTCCATATTGCACTTATCACAAGAAACAAAACAAGAAAAAAATTAATGGTGATCAAGTAGGTACAATGGGCGGCCTTATCGCAGGCTATTTCTTCCAGGCAACCTTAGGATGGAGAAAAAGTAATAAGTTTAAAAAAGGGCATTTAAGTGCAAATATTAACATAACAAAACTCAATAAACTCAATATTCAAATACAAAGATAATCAGATATAAAATAAGAGAAATACATATATTAAATAAAAGTAAAAATAAATACATAAATAAGGAAATAAATACAAAGAAAGTAGTAAAAGAATTATGATACAAGTCATTAAAGAAACGAAAAGTATTAAATTTGAATAAATATGAATAAACAAATATAAATACGATTGTCAATCAAAAGTTGCTGCTACCAATAATAAGGCACCATACAAACATATTTATATCCTAGTTCATTACATTTATAAACCATAAAAGTTTACTATACGATGTGCGAAAACATAAAGATTGTGCTCAGTTACCTACTAATTGCTAAGATGCTACTTTTCACCCGAAGAATGATGTTTGATGCAGATAATATATTACTACGTACTCGTGTGGTTATGTACTAACAAATTGTCATGAAATTATTCTGAGGTTTATTTCACTCGCAAACGGGTACCGGGTATAAGAGACCTTACAACTGTAGTCTCGGGCGTCGGGCGCAGATCAGTGTTAATGCTTATAAGTAAATAGATTACAAATGAAATCGTATTGAAAGATAAGAAACTAAAAACCTTGTGTTTAGCAAATCATAACTGACCAAGGATAGAAATCTTTTAAGTAGTGTAGTAGCAGCAAAAAAAACACTGAATTTTAAAAATCATTATTTTCTACACCAGAGTTCTATAAATTAAATTAAATATGGTGGGTCACACTTAATGTAATCCGTATCTAATATTTCACAGTTGTGGTTAAGGGATTATCGTTTTTTAAAGTGATTTTAATTTATAGAGAATGTTTATTCAATATGCGTAAATCTATTGCATTACCTGTTTTATGGGAATCCACATGGAGGCAAAAAAAAACACATTGCGTGCAAGTCGTTTCATTATTTATACTACTTATATTGCATAAAAATAATACTGTAAAGTGATCGAAGTACTTTGTAGGTGGTTGTTATTAGAAAAAACATGTTGGTATGTTATTAAAATAATTGATATTAATGTTTGAAACATTTTTGCCTTTTTTCTCGATCACTTATACAATTCGTTCTACACCTGATACTCAAAAGGTGTACTTGGAGTAAAAACTTATTCCAGGTGGTGATCTTGTGTAGAATGGCATGATAATGGGTACTCGATGTCAGAATGAGTATGTAAGGGTTAAGTTTTATCATATCGTGTGACGTAGTGATCTACGTTTTGATTGTTTGATCAGTAGAATTCACATTGTGTTTACACAATGTGGCTACCTTTAAAAAATACAACCATAGAGAATCGCGTATTTATAAACCTTACTAGCATATACCCGTGGCTTTGCTCGCGTTAAATTTGGGATAACGCGGTTCCTCTTTACTGGTTAAGAAAGCAGTATTATTTTTACGCTGCTGTAGATGATATTATACTTATTTTCATGATTTTAAGCTTCCTACATTAATAACTGTGAAAAGATTGCATTTTCCCCCCCCTCGTTTAAGGCTTTGGGCGGCCACTTTCCGAATAAAAATCTCATGAAATATTTATTAGTTAGTGACAAATAGTCCGCATACCAATTTCTTACTTTCTACCTCAAAACTTGAGGAATCCTCTATATAAACTTCCATCCCCAATTAGAGGGAAGTGTGGAGTTACAAATAGACAAAAAGTAGTCTTCTCCATCTCCAGATTACCATCTATCACCAAACTAAATTTCATCGAAATCTGTGCAGCCCTTTTGCGTGAAGGCGTAGCAAGCATTAATTAATTATTTACAGTATGGATAAAGTTATATATTTTATGATATTATTTACTAGCTTTACCCCCACTTTGTCATCGACGAAGCAATGACTCGGTAGACTTCCTGGCACTTGACTGAAGACAAATCATATACAAAGCAAGCAAAGCGCTCCTGATGTCAGCGTAGTGAATGAACTAATTTTCAACAAGGCATTTATATTTACTAAACCAGTACTTAATTACATACTAAAAATTTATTTATTATTAACAGATTCAGATTGTTGGTCAGCCTAGTCATGAGCGTCAACTATTTTAATCTTGCCGTTAACTTTAACTACTCATCTTAGAAATTTCCTGTCAGCCTAGCACCTGTGGGAAACCGATTCTAACTTGCAATAAATTTGTTTTAAGTGATCGTTAGTTCCTTTTTTCCTCCGCTAATTGGTTATGGTGGCAGGATGGTTACGCTTGTCATGTATAAACTGAACTCGGGTCTAAGAATATACCTTAACACTTTTAATCATATAAGTATCTACATAGAGTTCTATCGGAGGTAATTTTAGTCCTCACTTTTGTATTTAGAAAGGTGGTTATGGTATTAAAGTACAGTTTTATATGATGGTAAATGTACAGCGTTAAGGATGATTACGAAAAAATACAGATTGACTTTGAGATTGATGGTCTTGATAGGACGACGAGAATTCTGTGCATATATTGTATAACATTTGAGCTGCAGTTAAATTTTTTATTGTTTAGTAAGAATCATCCTTGCGTTGGAAGTAGTAAATAACCGAAAAGGGGCTGCTCTGAGTTAGAATCATTATACTTTTGCTTGCTTGTATTATTATTAATAGTAGAGCTAATTGTGTTACATAGATATAGTACCTACGTTTGTTGTATTTTTTTAACTGTATTTGTTTTCGTCGCCTATCCCCTTAAGGCCGAAGCATAGATGATGTATGGACATTGGGCGCAATTTATGAACAATATCGCTGTACACAGTAGTTCTCCAAAGCATCTCTTTTGTTATTAACTATTGGCTCAAAAAGGCGATGGTATTCTAACGCCCCAGTCTCACCTGAACTTTATTGCGAAGAGATTCTTTTACTCGTCTTTATAATTACCATACAATGTTCTATAAAATTGTTTCGTAAATTCGCACAGCTAAATTAGTGGCCTCATGCGCATTAAATAGTAATTCAAATAGAACTTAATGCTTTTAGTTCGGATTTTGTTAATGCTCTGTAATTAGTCATGGGAACGTAATTTAATGTTACAAGAGTAATTTAAATCAAATTTATGGCGACTTTTCAAAATTCTAGAAACACTAGAAATTTAAGCAAAACATTACATTTAAGTAAAGAATAATTATACGTGTAGATTTGGACCCTTTTTAGTGCATACGTAGTGTTGTGATTCTTAATCAATGGAGTGCAGAATAGGACCGATTCACAGTGGACAAGAGTTTGACAAGTACCAAATAAATTCCAGGATATGGTTGGTTCCGATTATCTATTACAAAAATCTTGACATATTACGTACAAGCTTATAGTAAGTATGTTACCTGAACTCTATTTTTTCTTGTTACATTTATATTAATTATAACTATACAAAAATTAAAAAACGGGAAAGTTATTTGATTTGTTTCAAGACAGATTTCAATTACTGTATCGATTTTGATGATATTTTCGCATATAGTTTATCACCCGGAAAGAAAAAACTATTTGTTTTCAAAAAATGATCCTTAAAGTTTGTCTCGAAAGTATGAAAATATATTAAAATAATATAAAAACATATGTTTCTCAAAGCTATAAAAATTTTTTCAATGCATTGTTATATACTGACAAAGAGTAACTGCTAAGCTTTAATAGTCCTAGAGCAATCTTAACTAAAGGGTTCATAAAATTACAAGTTACCAATGCGATTAAAACAATAAAAACAATACACTGCTAGTCCTTGAATAATTCAGATATCATCATGTTAAACGGCTTTTAAGAAAATTTTAAATGTTAATGACACATTGTAGTTAGTGAAAGTTTATTGCAAAGCTTGAACAATTAACTTCCAGAGATAGCTGTCGTGAATGTTGATACAATTTTGAAGTAATCAACTGCTTAAACAGGTCTTATTATTCATTGCTTATAAGCATTTATTAATCTTTGTTAGTAACTTTAAAAGGCATGGAATAGTTTTTATTTCATAGCAATGACAAACATGCATCTATCATTGTCTAACGATAACCTATCTAGGTTGCTCACTAAAGTGGTAAAAAACCAACAGCGAGATGTTAGCTCAAATTGTTCTGGAATCGAGTTAAGATTATTTCCTGATTTATCTTTATAAAATCATGAATATAATATAAATTCGGTAGTTAATAAATAAACCATAAATAAATAAATATCCACTGACATTCACACAACGCCATCTAGCCCCAAACTAAGCATTACCCTGAAATATGGATTCTAAACAACGGATAAACATACTTATAAACATTAATTTTACAAATACTTACATAGTATACATAGAAAACACCCAGACCACTACAAATAGACATGTTCATGTACACAAATGCTTGGACTGTCCGGGGATCGAACCCGGAACCCTTGTTGTAATAGCTGATGTCTCAACCATTACACCAGATGGGTCGACAATTAAATGCTTTGTATTCTCCAAGTGCATACAATATAAACTTTATCTAAATACCCTTATATAATTACAATATAAAAAATTTTAGCGGACAGACGTTTATTGTTTTTTGAGTATGGTACCCTTAATATTCCGTTAATTAAAATCGTAATAAGTAAGCAAATTCACTGCGATCGGAGGTCCAAAAAACGTAGTCTCATACGCATAATGTTTTTGAACAGTATAAATTGGGTCGCCATAAGTACGTGGCGTCACGTAGAAAACGATGAATGACAACTGCAGTCACAAATTTAAAGAGTGCCGACAGTTATTCTGGAGTACAATACCTTATGTTGATTGACCTCTATATAGACTTCCTTTGTGTTTGTTGCACAAATTTTAAGTTTCACCAACCAGTTTGTCAAAAAGTTTGTCATGAACAATAAAAAAAACTGTTAAACTGCATGAGTTAACAACTTGTGTAAAATTATAAAACATTATTTTTTTAGGTTCCAGAACCGATTTAGTTTAATGTTATGTTTTTATACGAGTAGCAGTCTTCTCTAGGATGAAGCACAGTCGCCTCTAGAAAACGTACTTTTGTTTTAATGTAAGGTTGAATTATTTGTTTTGTATTGAAGTTATAATAACTAGCCTTTAAACTAATTTAAGAATAATAGTTAAATTGGGAAAAAAAATACAATCAAAAGTGTGAAATGAAATAGTCGTCAGACTACTTATTGGATCCAATTTAAATGGTATCGAACTGTTTCATAAACTTCTGATTGGTTGTTTTTGTCGTTCACAATAACATTTTTATACCTCGAATTAAGACTACGATCGACAGGAATCCATTTACTTACACACACACATATAATAGAAAATGAAGTCCGTCATTTGCCGAATAAACGATATCGAATAATACAAATAGCCCTGATCTGACAATAAGTCTATTATTGTAGTTGACTCGCCCCCACGAAGAGAACAAAGACAGTGTAAATTACAACCGAATGTGTTGTACTCATACATTTTGCATCACGTAGACGCAATTGCATAGTTCACGAGAACGTGCAGCTTGGAGAGGCGCCTTAGCAGTCATTACCGCGTACGTGCCGAATACGCTAATTCACCTTCCGCTATGGAGATGCGACGAACTTTGAGTAACTATATCCGTGGTACGATGACCAAGTTTATGCCAGCAAGACCCAGTAGGCCATCTGTTAGGTAAAACCGAAAGGTTGTCAGAAGGAAATAACTGGAAACTGCGACTTTAAATTTTTTATTCACAAGTTAGCTCTAACTTCAAGTAGAACTAAGCATACTGAAGCTTATGTCATGGCTACAGGATTATGCATTCTTAATGTTGTCGTCAAGACGTTATTAATAACTAGGCGTGCACGTGACTTTGGTCACGTGAATATTAAAGTATCTAAGTTATTCCTATTACATTAGGAATCTGTAAGAGAAAGTTCCATCAAAATTGGTTCAGCCATTCAAGAGATTAGCTAGTACAAAAATAATACTGTGGCATATGTACTCGTGCCGTTTATTATTTTTTGTTATTACTAAGAGATACGAAAATGGGTTTCGAAAAGGCTACAGCACCGTGGACCACATCCATACTGTTCGGCGGCTTATACAGAAGACCGAAGAGTATAACCAGCCGCTGTGTATGGCATTTGTGGACTACGAGAAAGCCTTCGACTCCGTCGAAACCTGGGCTGTTCTGGAGGCTCTGCAGCGATGCGGTATCGACTGGCGATATATCGAGGTGATGAAGTGTCTCTCCAACGCAGCGACGATGACCGTTCAGATCCAAGACCAGCGGACAAGACCTATCCAATTGCGTCGTGGTGTGAGACAGGGGGATGTTATATTCCCGAAAATTTTCACAAACGCATTGGAGGATGTCTTCAAGACCCTGAACTGGTCTGAACGAGGCGTCAACGTCAATGGAGAGTATATTTCTTATCTTTGTTTTTCTGACGATATCGTCATCGTGGCAGAGTCATCGGAAGAGCTTGCGGAGATGCTGAACAGCCTTAATGAATCCGACGAGTTGGGCTTGGCATGAATTTGGACAAGACGAAAGTCATGTTCAACAGTCGTGTCATGCCACAACCGATATGCGTCGATGGCATCCGTCTCGAGGTTGTGCAGGAGTATATCTACCTAGGCCAAACCATCCAACTTGGCCGGCATAACTTCGAGAGGGAGGCTAGTAGGAGGATTCAGTTGGGCTGGGCGGCATTCGGTAAGCTACGTCATGTCCTGACGTCAACGGAATAGTTGATGACGGAATGCTTAAAGACGAAAGTCTTTGAGCAATGCGTCCTACCCGTACTAACATACGCAGCTGAGACATGGACACTGACTGGATTGGTTCACAAGTTCAAAGTCACTCAACGCGCAATGGAGCGAGCTATGCTTGGAGTCTCTCTTAGGGATAAGATTAGAAATGATTCAATTCGTAAGAGAACTAATGTTACCAACATAGCCCGCCGGATCAGCAAATTGAAGTGGCAGTGGGCTGGTCACGTATGTCGCAGAACCGATGGCCGTTGGATCAGACGATTTCTGGAGTGGAGACCGCGTCTTGGCAAGCGTAGCGTAGGACGCCCTCCGGCCCGATGGACCGACGACTTGCGAAAGGTCGCTGGTGGAAGCTGGATGAGAAAGGCGGAGGACCGGGATGTCTGGCGCAAAATGGGGGAGACCTATGTCCAGCAGTGGACTGCAATAGATTGAAGAGAAGAGACTAAGAGATACTAATTTTATGATACCTATACACCGAGATCGGGAGGCTGTTTTTTTTCAATAAAACGTCCAATTCATTATCTAAAAACTCTAATTTGCTAAATCTCTTAAAAAATAGAATGGTTGTAATGTCCGAATTCTTCGAAAAGAAAATTCAATGTGAAAAAGTATGGACTACTTTTAGGGAGTTATACACACTATAAGAGGTATAGAACACTATTTATTTTAACTTCATGTGTTGTATCTCAGAAAATTAACATATTTGAATATCTTATGTTATGTTTTTAAGCGTACAACGAAACGTAAAACAATACGGCAAAAAGTATTTCTATTTATAATTTTACACGTTCCTACATACGAAATTATCTTTATAATCGAAAAAGCAATTTTCGAACTTGCAAAAAGGATTGAGTCACACAAAAAATACGAATCATCAAGAAAGCATTATCGTAAATCATAATTTCGTGGCAAATCGCTCAAAATTTTAAACTATTAGTGTTTTTTGCGAAATACAAATCTTGTCACGAGTGGGATCAGGTCAATGTCTATACTTTTATAGTTGTGATGAGAATGTTAAAAGAACACTGTTATATTGAACACTTAATAGTACCTTAGCTATTACTAATCTTCAAAATCAGATTTAGATTTCTACTTCAATTTTTTTACCTGTTATTTTGTCAAATACAAAAATATTCTGCACCAAGCTTAACCTTAATATGTGGTCAAGCTTAACATATGGTATATGTATTCATAGGTTTTCTAGGAAAAGATTTTGAGTAGCTTATTACATTTATTAAAGATTTAAATAAATCCTTCAATTGCCCCAAGCAGGTATGTGCCTTAAATCCTGGCGGCTAATTATGCTATACATCATAAGATTTAGTCACTGTACAATAGTAAAATGATAACATCTGTATTGAAATATTATTGTGTATTTACTTTAGGAAGACCTAAGTCTGAGCTTTGTCTCCCGCCATTTATGATTTTGCTATAATAGTATTCCACGCTGAAAGATCAGGCGGGCATAAAAATTACAGAATTCTTTGACTTTAATTTTTTACGTCACAAGATAGTAACATTGCTGTGGTCCGTGATCACTAGTGTGAAGTTATTGGGCGATAGTTATCACTTAACTAGCAACGATTTAAGTAAAAAAAAACTTATGGATCACATTTCAATAACCCGGTGATTTTGTAAAAAAAAAAGCCTTATGCAGGCAACTAGTTAATCAAAGTAATGATGCCTAAACACATTGCAGGGTCAACGACATTAGAAATTTACTCGATTACCTTAATAACTTATCCTGGCTGGATATTTAAAGGTGGTACTTGACAAGTTTTTCCTGCCAGCTATAACTGGTAAAGGCGGTTATCTAATAATGGAATACGCACCATAATTATTGCACTATGATCATTCTACATAGATTAGATTAATCCTGTGGAAGCTTTCTGCCGTGGTGCATCCACTTACAATCATTGTCGATAGTTCGCATGTTTATGTGTTATTATTGCATAACATCTTTTGATATACATAAATTCAAAACTGTTATGAAAGAACTGTCGTGGTTAGTGCTTAGGAATTGTTTGTTAGCGTCAGCTCGAGTAATTGCATTTACATTGTAGTTTTCCGATAAATGTTAGAAAAAAACAGAAGGCGATGACACTTTGTCTGAGATATTTTTAAGTGCCATATATCAACAACACGTCGTGAATTTTGAACTTTTTCAGATGCTCTGTTGATCTATCAACACATAGACTTACACAATTCATTGTGTGGGTACTTCAACCAACTAGCCCATGATGTTCCACTGCAGGGCATAATCCGACATGCAGCATTGTTATGGGGAGTTCGGACCATCAATACTCGTATCCAATGCGGATTGGTAGCCAGGATCGAGAGCATAAAATGTCTGGCAATTGCGATAGATGCTTAATTGAGTCAACCGAAAGTCCTAGTCTTTCCCATACTATGCTATGATAGTTTCCTTAACCCTTTGATCGCCAGGAACCCAGACACAAATTGAAAACCTATTGTTTCTGATGCCTTTAGGTGCCATTGGTGTTCAAAGGTAGTTAATGTTATCTAATTCACCTCAGTAACAGTAATGCTTTTGGCACAAATGTGCTGAAGGGCGAGGCGGTTTGTGAAAGAATAAAATATACCAAATATCCAGGTCAGCAAATCGGTGGAAGTCATGGTACTTAGTCGTAGGACCGATTGCTGTTGGAGCAGAGTACTAGTCTTTAACGCAGTCTTGGTAAGATTAGCAAAGGATGCCTTCCGGTCCGACGAATAAACAGTTATAGAAGCGGCAGACTAGGATGTCTGGTAGTACAATATGGGAGAGATAGAGGTTGAGGGGGATCTTCGTATATCCGAGACAGTGGTCTGCGAGAATCCTTTTAAAGACTTAGGTATTCTATATTTTTATTTATTTATTTATGCACATAGGAATATAGTAAGTGAACAATAAACAAAAGTCAAAAGTTATCGCTTCTTCCAAATGGACTTTCATTCAGCAGTCTTCGAATGATAAAAGTATATCTGGGACAGGAAGACTTAGATAATTTTAATAAATATCTAAAAAAATACTAGGTTCATTTCTTTAATCAAATAAAAATCCAAATACGGTTGGTGTTTATTAGTAATAGTATTATTTATTCAAAGAAATACAAATGAAATCGATATTATAAAATTAATACTCAGTGTTTATTTCTAAGCAAACTGTCTTATAGCGTCGCATACACGTAATGCCAGCTATTTTATGGAGCGAAGGTGACACAAGTTAAAATACCCGAAGAGTTTGCAACTAAAAGTAGTTTTGCATAACTCTAAAGCTTGCACATATGCGGCCATTGTAAATAATGCGGCTTACTTCCCCGTTGTATCCTATGCATTCGAAGAGTAATGCTCCGCCATGGAATCTTTTTAAGGCCTTCTAGACACTTCTGCGATAGTACAATATTACACTTATGTTTTCTAAACTAATTCTAACATGCGAAGTTCATGCAATAATTTTAATAAGCCGGATGATTATTACAAGCAATGGAGCAATATTCCCAGTTAATTAACCATCTAACTAGGGGATGAGTGATAATTATCTTTATAATTGCAATTGCCAAGGCAGATTGTATCAAACGCTAGTACAAGATCTAAATAAAGTTAAGCTCATGGGCACTGAGTATAAGGTAACTTAATTTCTTATTTCCTTGATTCTTTTTCCATTGCCATAGTAGTTATAAAGTTATACATAATAGTTATAGCATTGGCCATAGGGTTAGTCACAATATATACCTAAAGTGAAATCTTAGATCGTTTCATATTTTGTAACATTGAATAAACATCTATTCAATTTGCACTGTGTAATAAAATTTATTTATTTAAATTTATGTATTTTAATTACAGGATCCCATAATATGGATATTATTATTTTAATTACTATGTAAACTTTTGAATGTTAGAGGCACCGACTTCACTTTCAGTTAGGCACTTTATTTTGCTTTTATTTATAATAAAAGGTATTCCTAGCGTTTACGCACGGCTTAAATCGTCTGCAGAGCAGTGGCGAGCGGCGTGCTATTAGAAATACCGTAGAGGATATTGATTTCGATTATTTTTTCCGTTCGTGACCGGCATCGGAATAGATTATCGCCACAAGTGAACGAGCTCAATCCTGAGGGCGGTTGAATTTGCCGATTGTGTGATATCGGTTGATTTGAATCTACGCAAATTGTTTATGGATCACAATTCATTTAGGCGTTAGTTGATGCGGCTCTTTGGAGCTACTGCGTAAGGAAACGTTTGATATGAACAAAAACCACAATTTGTTAGTTACGATATATTAGAAATGAACTCTTATGTGGGATAGGAAAGTCATTTGTATGGTAAGGAAGTGTAGGAAAGCCTCCGCTCAATCACTTCATCTTAAAGATGTAATGATGATGAATTAATTAAATACAAAATTCAATTCAGATGAATGATTTATTTACAGTTTCGAGAACTCTATCATAATTTCAAATAATTGCAGTGCACAGTTGATCATAGACCTCCTACATTCTGACCAACATCCTTGTCGTTCGCATTTATTATCCGGCTCCCTACGGTGACCTTTTGCAACAACCTGGCTATCAATGACTTACGGCTACGCAAGCAAAGGTATGGTCTCTACTCCAGAACTCGTCTGCTTCGATAACCATCAATCAGACTTGCACATGCTTACTTGACCTTGACTAACTAACACTTGCAGTTGCTGGTCCGGCAAAAATGCTCGAATCTTAACCAAAAAAAGCATTGTAAAGAATGGCATTTACCTACTTTCTCCGTCTTTCTAATAGAGTTGTGCTACTCGACTGACCGTAAAACTAACTAGATCAATGCTGAAGTGGTAACTTTTATAGATTCGCTTTCATCACTCATAAATATAAAAGTAGTGTATGAAAATTTACCTTAGGTACTATAGTTATTTATAATCGAGCATTTAAACGAAAATAGATTTAAATCTATCTAATATAGATTAGATTTAATCGAAAAACTTATATATAAATAGAATGGATGACTTTACTCTTCGACATATCCCAGTTCACTGCTAGACAGAATCGCCTCCATTTTGCGCCAAATATCCCGGTTCTTCACTTTTCACCTTTCGCTTTCTACTTTCAGCAAGTCGTCAGTCCAATGGGGCCTAAGTTATTTTTAATGCTTGAGAACTTACCTCAGGTCCTTATGCCTGTGACTATTCCTATTCAACCTATTGCAGTCCACTGCTGGACATAGGTCTCCCCCATTTTGCGCCAGATATCCTGGTCCTCCGCTTTTCTCATCCAGCCTTCACCAGCGACCTTTCGCAAGTCGTCGGTCCATCGTGCCGGAGGGCGTCCTACGATACGCTTGCCGAGACGAGATCTCCACTCCAGAACAGAACATACTGATCCGGCGGGTTACGTCGGGAAGTTTAGTTCTCTTACCGATTAAATATGCCTGTGCCGGTTTTTAAATTTGTTGAAGCGATATTAGAAACAGATTACCCGAATAACATCTTAACGACATTTAACATTGGTGTTGTTACCTAATTTCAATATCACTTATGTGTCCCCTTACCGCCAGTTTCTGACCATGCTTTTTTAATATAAGTTTGACACGTTTCCAGCCACATTTCACGCCGTTGCATTTTAACAATCGATTGATTATTATCTTGTGTATGCAGTGAATGCGCTAAAAGTAAAATATATTTAAAATTATGCACATTTCCCTAAACTTAGCGGTCTTGTAAGCAACGGTACTTTGTTGAACTGTTTTATGAAAAGAGAAGTCACGCATTGAGGTTAGTTCCCAGCCTGGATGTATACAAAATAGAAGTGACAATGGATCGTATTTTCTTGTACCTCCTTTCTCATCTATTATTATTTGATATCTGCATAGGTTGCACGAGTATAAAAATTGGCCAAGTGCGAGTCTGACTCGCAATTATTTAATAATTATTGAATTAGGCACCTATTACAGGCACATTGCTAGAAAATAGTGGTCCACAGTTTATGACGTATAAAAAATTACTGACCAGATGTCGTTCAAACCAAAATAAGTCCTAGTTGTTTTGTGCATTCAATCATTTTCCTGCATATATAGGTAGTTATGTCGGAAAGAGAGTAAATGTGTTATTATATTTTGTAGTGTCAATTGTTTACAGTGTATAGATTAAATATTTACTATCAAAATGTACGTGGCTTGCGAACGAAGACAGAATCATTTTTAAGAAACTTATCGATGTGTAATTATGACGTGATTGCCCTAACTGAAACTTGGTTGATGGATGGTATTCTTAACAGTGAATTGTTTGATGAGAGGTTCTTGGTTTGGAGGCGAGACCGGGATTATCTATCCACTGGCCAGACTCGTGGCGGTGGTGTCCTATTGGCTGTGCGCCGTGAGCTCGCGGCGAATATTATTATCGACTGGCAGTCTAGTGCGGAAATATCTGGGTATCAATTGTTTAAATCGGACTACACAGCGCCTGCCGCCTTCATATCTGTACACTTTATCTTTGTGACCAGCAGCATGGGTTTAGCTTCTCTAGTCAGCTTCAATCCTATTTAGATAAATTGTCGGATATTTGTCACTTGTAATCCACTAGATAAATTTATTATTATGGGGGACTTTAATTTAGGTAGTGTTAGGTGGGATCTCCAAGACGGTATAGTGTCACCTACGGTACCTCCATCTCATACTTATACCTATTTGTTGATACTGTTAACTTATGTAATCTTCAACAGTTTAATCTTGTAAAAAATAGGATTTTAGACTTAGTGTTATCTAAACATCATCACTTTGATATCTCATTGTTTGGATCCACTTTTTTGAAGATCCTTTTCATCCAGCATTGCATATCCTAGGTGATTTTGAAGTTATGCGGCCCCTTAGTGCACCCCCTCGTATTTCGTACCAGTATGGGAGGGCAGACTATAGTATCATTCGTTCTGCGTTAGCCAGTGTTAATTGGAGTGAGTTGCTCGCAAGGGTGGTGTCGACGAGGCTGTACGGCTTTTTTACTCTACTATTTTCGAACTAAGGGATTTGCATATTCCCAAATCTTGTATAAAGATTCAAAGTATCCTCATTGGTATAGTTTATCTCTTATTAAAACTATCAAAGAAAAATATAAATTCTACGCTAAGTATAAATCATATGGTAATCTGACTGATCTCTCGTCATACCAGTTTCTCCGTGACAAAGTTAAAGTGATGGAAGCTCATTGTTACAAGCTTTACATGGATAATGTTGAGTCCTCGATAAGTTCTGACCCGAAATTTTTTTGGTCATATATAAATCTAAGCGAGTTAGTATGAACTATCCTTCTAATATGCATTATAATGAGAAGAGCAGTGATTCTGGGCAAGGGATTTGTGAATGTTTTCGAATTATTTTCAGTCTTTCATTCCTGAAATCTACCCATACTCATGGCTATAATTTGAATCAAATTGTGATATTGGTTCTATTGAGGTTCTAACTTCGGTGGTGCATAAACATGAAAACTTTGGATCTTAATAAATCAGCAGGTCCCGATGCTTTGCCAGCAATTTTTTTGGTCAGATGTGCCGATGAATTAGCTGAACCTGTTTCTATTCTATTTAGGAGGTCTCTTAATGAAGGTATTGTTCCTTCATTATGGAAATCCGCTTTTATTACACAATACACAAAAAAGGGTCTCTTAGTGATATAATAACTATAGACCGATTTCTAAGCTCTGTATTCTTGCTAAAATTCTTGAGCGTATTCTCTACAGTCAGTTATACCCTAGTTTGATGTCTGACCTTAATGACAAGCAGCATGGTTTTTTGAGGGGTAGATCAACGGTTACCAACTTAGTATTATATTACTGACTATGTGACTGAGAGAATGGATAGTGGTTCTCAAGTTGATGTAATATACACCGACTACAGTAAAGCATTTGATCGGGTTGATCATGTTATCCTGTTGCAGAAGCTTTTTCAGTTGGGGATCAAGGGTGATCTGTATCGATGGTTACATCCTATGTTTCCAATCGTACTCAAGCAGTTGTTTTGAAAGGATACATCTTCTTGGACATCGATACCTTCAGGAGTACCCCAGGGTTCGTTATTAGGCCCTTTGCTGTTTGCGGCTTTCATTAATGATATCGGTAGTTGTTTCTGTCACTCTCAATACCAATTGTTTGCTGATGATTTAAAATTGTATAATCTATTGAGAGTAGTTTTGATGCTCAGCTGCTGCATGAGGACCTTCTTAGGCTAGTTGAGTATTGCAGGATTAATAATCTTGATCTAAGCATTCCAAAATGCACGGTTATGACTTTTTCTCGTAAGAAGGACCGCGTCCAATTTGATTATATACTATTGCTGGGCAGACACTCCCGCGTACGAATGTCATTAAGGATCTGGGTGTTATTCTCGATAGCAGTCTATCATATAATTGTCACATTGATTATGTTGCAAAAAGGGCTACTTCTGCTTTAGGGTTTTTGCTTCGTACATCTAATTCTTTTAAAAATATGAAAACCCTTAAAGTACTTTATTGTGCCTTCGTTCGCAGTCACCTTGAATATGCTAGTCAAGTATGGAATCCACACTTTGCAATACACTTTACTAGACTAGAACGAATACAAAAGAGATTTGTTAGATTTTTAGGCTTTAAGTTTAAAGTGCCACGCACAAGTTATATTGAGCGTTGCAAGCGGCTTCATCTGCAACCACTTTTTACGCGTAGGTCTGTTTCAGATATTGTTTTATTAATGAAGATTGCCCAATCTTCAATAAACAGCCCTGACTTAATCTGTAAAATATTTTTGAATGTTCCGCCGCGTCATTGTCGTCAAAGGAATACGCTTTTCGTGCCATTCTCTCGTACTTTGTACCGTCAAAATAGTTTTCTTCTTAGATCAGCTCGGTTGTTTAATGAGCTGCAGAGACACAATCTTGAAGTAATCGACTTACACACTAGTAGTCTGTCAGTGGTCAGTTCTGCAGTTTCGAGGGTTCTCCCTCTTCCCAGAGTCATACGAAATTTATAATTTTAACCGCATTGTTTGAAATATTGATAAGTATATATGTTATGTTATAATGGTCTAAGTATTATTGGATGTTGTATGTATGTATTTTTTGGAGTATATAGGTTTATTTGGATTTTAGCGAGTATTTGAATATTTATATGTATATGTAATATAACAATATTATATATGTATACATGTATATGTGTATTTGCTGAGGCATTCACAACTATATTTTTATTGTTTAATTTGACTGCTTATTTTGATTATTTCAACATTACCTGTGGGGGTTTGTTATTGGCTCTTTATTGTTACCTTTATTTATACGTTTATTGTAACTATAGCTGTAAACCACCCTGTTAAAATAAATAAAAAATAAAATAAAATTCGTTTGTTAGTTTTCAGGATACGTATGTCAAATATTATTTTTGTTATTATCATCCCATATTTTAGAACTTAGAGACGGGCCCCACTTTTATCACTTTGGAAGTGTCTCTCGCGTAACCTTTCAATATATAAGGAACCTCAATATTTTAAAGAAAATATTTAAACGTTCCAAAATATGAATACAACAATAGCCGAATGGATACTAATGATTCAAATTCGCCCTGTATTCAAATCATCTTCATCATGTTATATTTAGAAAGTTTTGAGTTTAATAAATTAATATCCACTGACATTCACACAGCGCCATCTAGCTAAAGCTAAGCCTGAAGTCTGTTTTATGGTACGTAAACAACGGATAAACTACTTATACAATTTTTTTTTGTAAATACATATTATACATAGAAAAGACCAGCATAATACAACAGACATGTTCGTGCACACAAATGTCGTGTTGCCGGGGATCGAACCCGAAACCCTTGGTTGCATGCCGACGTTCTCAACCACAACACCAAAGGGTTGTCAAAAAAATGAGTCTAATCATAACCTATAAATAAATTTCATTATCAACCATTTGAACCATTAGATATAATATGGGATGACGAATATACGAGTAATACATTTTCCTAACCGAATTCATTATATCCTATCTCGTTGTGTACTGATTTACGACTTGATATTACTAGAAATATTCCGCATGTGATTAATTATACTCCAGTAAATGAATAGGCCAATGGCCTTAGAGAATACCTAGATCAGAAAGTATCGATAATAAACTTTTACAATGGAAAAAAAACGAGCATTTATATAGCAATTTTATAGATTGGGCTGATCAAAAATAACTTGCCAGAAATAAGTGATTTGCATTTGCCCATGGTTCTCAAACATAGTAGGCAACTATATGCGGAGGTTTTATAAATCTGACGACTTGCAAATGTATTAATTATAGTTGTCTACTGATAAGGAAATTTAAGATTGTGTCTAAATATATATTCCACTGTTTTTTTTACTTCGAGATCCATTCATTGGGTTGTGTCTGTAGTGTGGTGTTGTATGCAAAATATTAGTGAAATTTTGAGAAGCTTGTATGAATAAAGTTTTATAATATCGACATGAGAATAACAATTTGTATGCTTAGTTGGTGTGGTTTTATAAAAAGTTAAGTGTGTTTCTTTATGAAATTGTCAATAATTTATTGCCAAAAAAACAAAGTCAAAATAAAGTATCGAAACTATAGAAGCAAATTTAAGAATAACTATGAGAATTATATATTTGATGATTTTTTAGCTTATTATTACTGTAGGTATGTACTGTCTTTTAAAAATAATCATTATTTAATGTATATTATATTCCATTACTAAATTAGTTAGTTTATATTACGCTTAAAATTATTAACTGTGATTCCTTTCCTTACTTGCCAAGATGGGCACAATAAATATAATTGTTGTTTTTCCTGCTAACTTTGGAAAAATGCAGTTTTGTTATCTATTAAAAATGGCAGTTATGCTCATTACAAAACACATGACATTGTTAGTTTATTAATAATAATTATGATAGCATTTTGTCTTGCTGAATCAATCTTAAAAGAAATAGCAGTCTAACGATGTATGGTATATGGAGTTAAGCGGGCAACCGATCGCCGGTGACCGGCGACGGCCTATCATCTCCGCCTGCTTGCCCTCGGAGTACGCGACGATGGTCCTCATGGGGTGCCAACCCCGGCCGCTCGCTCCACCGCACCCCACGCACTCATTGTCACCGGAGTTGTTCACAGACGCTATCCAGCTCACGCAGAACACCGTCACCGTAACCCGGCTATCAGATACTTTGGTAACGCGCACGAACTTCAACAAGCGTGGTGGTGAGCGCGCGTGAGTTGGAACCGCGTGCCGGTCCTGCGCGCATGCGCTCCGCGCGCACTACCATCGCGGACTGCCCGCATCAGCTGATAGTGTATCAACAATGCCTCCCTCCGGCTAATACTTCTAAACGCTAACGTGGAAATCTAGTTTCCTATACCAGTTTTTGTCCGCGACTCTCCTTCGAGGACGTGGCTCTAATCGACGCGCGCAAAAACCAAGGATCGAAGCAATCTCACGCGGAACAAGAACATTTTTATGGTAAAAACCGGCGCACTCGCCCTTCTGGTTCGCCGTAATTATTGCGTAAGATCGATTATACAATGTCTAGTACACAATTATAGAGTAGAGTATGTTGCCGCAAGGCAATTAATAGCGTGAGTGTCGCTTGACAGGGTCTGCTCAATTTATGCCTACAAATACTATTAAAGTCTCCACTACAAATATAAACCTTATAAATACATATTTATCAGTCAGCTTGAGTACTTTATTATAACGATTATTCACAAAATAACAAATGCACATACGAATGGCACTTTTAAATAATCAAAAGTTAAAACTATCATTAAAGTTTGAAACAATGCGCAATAAAATTATAAAAAACCTTTCTGCCACAATCTCAAAACGTAAACTCGATGCGTAGATCTTCTAGTTGGAATTACATTAACAGCGGATAAGAACAAATGTACCCGATGATTATTTAAAAGACATGAGTCGCTGTTCCCTCGTAAATAACTTAAGACAATTTAATAAACACATCAAGTCTTAAACGTTTCTTCAATAGCTTCAGATTACATCGCAGGGTATTAATTTGGCGTGTCCTATACAGCTTCTGTTACGCAGTAATTGCAGGTGCTCTAGCCCCAACGCGGGCTTGGACAGCCCAGTGATTAACATATTGTAACGAATTGTTACATAAAATGTTCCTGTTATTGACTAATCGAGTAAGATTAATTAAATCACTATTGTAAAAATAAGAATTAAACGTAAGTATTTAAATACCAACAGAATAAAAATGGATTATTTAGGTCCCTATCCTAAATTACAGGTGGATGAAAAAGTCCAGAAAATGGCAATTTCAGTACCTAGCTTGTGTTTATAGGAAGAAACTCTCTTTGAGAAGTTTTTTTTTAAACTTAAATAGCTGTTAGTATCAACATATTGTTACTTTTGTCTATGGCGCAAGAAGATAAAGCTTTCAATTTTACCAAGAATCAGCTGTAAGGTCGGGATTGTTGATCGATAAGTGAAGCATAAAATTATTTCCTGTGGATTGATTAAAGCCGACTAGTTCCCACAAAGATCCCTTTATTGTAACTTGTAAAAAAAGTAATTGTGCATTTTGTGGTTTCCTCCAGATTCAGTGGGCAGATGAAAGATGGAAATAATTGCCAGCCAACACGTAGTCGATACAAAAGTAAATAAAACAAGAATACAAAAGAGTTGGAATATGCTAAGCCAGTTCTACTCAGTTAACAGCCATTTTATAATATATCATTTGCTTGTAAATAAGCCTCTCAACAATACTTAAAAAACTGTACTAGCATGCAATGAAATTATTTCTGACCTAGTATTTTAAAACCCTATTGGGAGCAGATGGTATTTATTCAGTTGTTTGCAAACATACACGTTCACTAGTTACTCGTAGTTCAGCGGCATATAATATTTTCTGTAATTATTCTTCCATCTTATTTTCTACGTGCCTTTTTATTGCTTCAATTAGTTTTCTTTATCCTTTTAAGAACTATAAATTATAATCACGGGTATGTTATGTGAATTTTATTTTACTGTGTTATCTTATGTACAGATATTATATGATAATTACATCATATCATCATCGTCAGCTTATATACGTCCCCACACGAGCTCACCCGTATAGGGTGTATAGGCCATAGTCGTCCGCGTGTGCTCAGTGCGGACCGACGGCCGACTTTACACAAAACCTTTGAATTTCTTCGTAAGCGTGCACAGGTGTCCTCGCGATGTTTTTCTTCACCGTAAGAGCGTCAAATAAACGTACTTACATTCTCATATTATTTCGAAAATACATGAGTACACAAGTACCTGGCGCGATTTGAACCTGCGCCCGCTAGATCGAAAGGCAATATTCCACACCAATGAGCTACCGACGCTTTCTCACTTCTGTATTGCACGATATTTCTCATTTCAATTGTAGGTAGGTAGAAATTATTCATTATTATCAGCTTATCACCGAGGGGCACGAGCCTACCCGTATAGTGTGCTTAGGCCTTGGTTACCCACGCGGGCTCAGTGCGGGTTGGACGACTTCACAACCTTTTGAATTTCTTCGCAGGCGTGCGCAGGTTTCCTTACGATGTGTTCCTTCACCGTAAGAGCGTCTGATAAAGGTACATATAATTTCAAAAAATCGAAAATATTGTTACGTGGCATGATTTGAACCTCAGGCCTCCATGTAGGAGGACAACAGTCCACATCATTGGGCTCAGACGACCCTATCACGGTCGCCGCCGCATCGGCACATTACAACATTGTAAAAATCGACAACCGAGATTCCGTCCCCGCCGGCGGAGGCCTTCGTCGCGTGTCCGTGTAGGCTCGCACAGTCCCTATTCGCGTAACCGGCATGTGCGGGGCCGCTTTTCTCCCCAAACATATGTTAGGCTACTAAGGCCCCCTGCAACGCCCTAACCCGAGGTTCGAGTCCCACTCGGGGACGCCCTTAGGCTTTGCCCGGTGAAGCTGTAATGGTCATCTGCGGCCAACAGCAGTAGTCAGTTCGAAAAATACCAGTGGGCCACCGACGCTCTTCATCTCTTAATCTTTGTATTTACCAGTCGTGCCCCGCGGTATTACTCGCGGCATATGACGCAGTATCGTAGTAAAATATAACCCTAAAATCGCTTCGTTGAGTCACAGCATTACTTTATTTTGCTAAATCCAAAGGTATTTTTTAAAATAAAAGAAGCCTATGTTTTTCTTTTTTAAGTCTCGTTTATTACTTAATGTACAAGCTCAGCTTGAATTGCGACTAAATGGCGTTGTGTGAAAGTCAATGAATATTTATGCTTGATGTTCCGCAACTCCACTTTCCTCCATCAGCCTTTATTAACGACCTTTAGCAGACGTTAGTCTATATGGCTAGCATTATCGGCTCTTACTCCAGAGGCTGCTTTAACAGTCAGCACCACAACTTCAACATGTTGATCTAGCAGTATGTGTGGTACAAGTATTTTGGTAACTCAAGTCATTCCGAACTTATTTCATAAAACGTAACCGCTTGTTCCAATGATTCGCCGAAAACTTTACATATTCGGCAAAGTCACTTCCAGTAGTTGTCGTGCACTCCAAATATGCAAATAAAAAGTGCATAACCTGTGCGTCCAGACAACCCGGAAAATCGCCAACATATTAAAGATTCCCACTTGTTAGCCCATTTTCCCCAATTTGACAAAAATGAAATTTATTGTTTTTGGATTAGTGTTACTTTGCATACCCTACTCATAATCTCTGTGCACGCCATTGCCAGTAAAGTGTTTTCAAGATGAATAAGAATCCAATGTGTAGACAAAGGGACTCAGACTGCACACGCATGGCATCTCAATTTCTAACCGGACCGTGGGTGACCATCGAATAAATCGCACGCGTGGTGCGGGCCTTCGAGAGAAGGATTTGTAGCTTGCAGACGGTCTTCGGTAATTCAATATATTTGATCCTTTTATATTTTAGAATTCTATGTCTAACGTTTGCTATAAATAGAGCTTTAGAAGTATCATATTTCTCGCCAGATCTTCTTGGTACTGTTGTCCTAATTGATATATAACTGAATAATAAAAAAAATTGTATGTTGACTGTCAGATCAAGTGAGCTCCTTTTTTTCAATCTGTCAAAACGACATATTAACATTTTCCGCGCGCGCTGAAATTCGAAACCTTTGCATTTTGGATGACATTAAAACACAGTATCGTCACGATTTTGTAATTAAAAATGAAGGATACGATATGTGGCTAATTATAACAATATCTTAGAGATGTTAAGCTGTAATGGATTTCGTAAAAATGATTTCATATTTCGTTTTTTGCACTCAATCAACATCCCAATTGAAAAAAGCACTCTTTTGAGTATAAGTTTTCTCAATTATTAAATAAATATAATTTCAGGACCATGATTGTCATGAATGAGAGCCCATTTCTGAACAAAGAAATCGTACTAAGCACGAATACAGTTATAAACTTAACGTTTTATTTTTCTAATACATACTAAACAGCCGGCTTAACCGGCGACGGACATGCTTGTAATAAGCGGGGGAAAAAATGATTAAATGCATAATAACGTAGTGACAGTGAAAACATGTCAGCTGGCATACGGAACGCGTTCGTGCAGTGGAAAAAAACGTATTAGCATCACAAGTCGTCACCTAGCTCATATGCCTATGCTAGTTAGGGAGCGAGTGTCGCCGCAGCGCGCAGTATTGAAATGCACTTCTTATCGTGGCATGCGCATCTCGTTCGTTAGTCGGGACGCAACCGCTGGCCGAGTATTGAACCCGCTATCGGCGTTAGAGGCGCAATAGCCAGCCCCAGGCTTCAATTCTAGCCCGTACCACATTCATCTTACACACCTGCCTTCCCTTTCAAACAGACGACAAACGGCTAAGTTAGAAAGAGACGATAAAGATGCGATTTTCAAAATTCAACTCGCGTGCACTAGAATCGAGAACCTATACCATTCTTCCTTTTTATTTTACGCAAAACTTGGTAAATGGTGTCACAGTATTCAAATATAAGTGTTGACTAATTAGCTTAGACGTGTTATGTGGAGATCACTCCATCGATTTAGTTGGTTCTTTAGTCCTGTTTATAAAGGCCGGTTTTACAAGATTTGTATTGAGGAATGAGAAAGTATAGGTAAATTTATATTGTTGAAATCACGATTATTTTAATTATTTTTTATAAGTAGGCAGTTGGTTTGTCATCTCAGTACCTTACTTAGTGCTCTGTTTTCCGGCGACATTTGTAAGCATTTTGCACACCAATAATTCGATAACACCACTCGTCAAACAAACTCACCCTTTTGTTGGGAATAATTTATTTATAAACTATAAACGTATGATACGATAAAAACAGTTCCTATATTTTTTGAATTATTTATGACTTTGTTTTATCTGAGTTAGGTTATATAGTGGGTATTGGGTTGTGGGACGTTTTCTATTTCACTTGGACACGGCTTTGTGTCTGTGGAAGGGGTGCCATTCCCCAATTAATATTTCCCACGCCTCTGGCAAAGTACCCAATCTTCTAGGTACGCGTTACGATGTTATATCGTTCCTTGTTGTAAAGAAGATAATAAAAACTTATTGCTAATATCTACATAACAACGAGCACGCGGTCATAATTTATAAAGACATACTTAAATATCATTTCATTAGAAAAAACATAAATTAAACTCGTAAGCCAATCGTTAATGCTAATAAGTTCTGGCTTGTATTCATCTTAGAATAGAACAAAATTTAAGTGCCCTGTCGTAAATGTAGGCCATAAAAAATTCATCTGAAATATTGGAATTTGCGAAGCCTAGCCAGTTTCAATACGAGAGTAAGAAGTTTCATATTTTATACCTACATAAAAGTTAAGGTTCAGTGATGTATTTTATTTTTGGTTACATGATAGATACTTTATTTTAAAAAAGTGACATTAACTAAGTTCAAAGGTACACTCGTAAAGTGATGTAAATAAAAATATTACAAACTTTAAGAAATTTGATTTGGTTATACAATATATTAATCTGATATGAATAATTTGATGAAGTAAGGGTCGGTAAAGTTAGGCCGTTAAGAGGCTTGGCTCTATATGAGATCTGATATCTTTTTCACAGGGCGAAACTTACGTGGTCGTCATGGTAACATTTTACATGAAATGTTTTGGTGAGGTGGCAGTGCCTCCAGATTTAAAATATATCAAGGTACATAAAGAATAAACTCTCGTACGATGTACGAAGGTGTTAAATTAAAAACCTGTGAACGTTGGAAAATTAATTTCACCTGTCAGAATGTCGTACTCCTTCACTTCGTGATAACGAACTACCTTAGACGGTCGGGTTATTTATTTGGACATCTCATTGGATAGGGTTTACATACGATTTCATATTTCATAGGAATACAAAAAACCGTATCGAATATTTTATTTCCACGCAATACAAAAATGTCTTCATAAATACTACAGCGCAGACTAGGCTGCTTCTCGTATAAGTTAAGAAAGAAAATGCCCTGTGGTCAATATAAATTGAATCCACAATGCAGTATTGAGTGGTCGTTAGGTTGATATGTGGGGGCATGTTTACCGCAAAAGGTTTCAGTATTACTCCTTATAGCTTTAATGAATTAGACGCTATTTATTTAAATAACTTTAAATTGGACTATGCGTCTGCACATCTAGTAAAGTCGTATACCAGTTGATTTCATAATGTGCGTTGGGGTTTTAGGTTAGATTCAGTGTTGAGGTTTGTGGATAAGCTAAAGTGCTGTCCACAGATTTCCCAATACAGGAGATGGGGCAAGCCGCGTTTAAAGTGCGACAACTGTAAGCTCAACGAGCATACACTGGCTACCAGTTTACGCTCTGTGAGACAAGTCAAGATGCACGAATATTAGAAGAAATTACCGTTTTTTTCCAAAATGCCATCCTATGCAATTGTAACATGCCATCATCGCAATGAATCAGTAAATTTACCAAGATATATAATAACTTTTCACAGGTAAGAACCGAAAAGAAATTGCGACACTGGGACTGCCTATAAACTTGGCGGCTTGTCCAGTCTAATTGTATATTCTGATGTCTGTGGTGCTGTCATTAAATCCATTACAAGTACAAGGATAGTACTTATATAAATACTATTTTTTCTTTATAATGTAACGTTATACGATGAGCACAAAACAATAAGAAAATTGTTTAATTAAATAATTAATTAAATAAATATTCTTCATATGAAGGTCATTTGGCATTTTGATCACCCCTTTTAACATGTTCAAATTACCACATCCCTTTTTCTAGTCACGTAATTCTTTATTATTTATTTATATAAGTTCCTTACAAATCATATAAGAGAAAAAAATTGAATATCGTACTTGAAATAAAATTTTCTTATTGTTTTGCGCTCATCGTAAAGCGTTACATTATAAAGAAAAAATAGTAGTAAACCAATTTCTTGTTAATTTAAAAATAGAGTAAGTAAAAACTTTGGTTACTCATAATGGCCAACCATTATGATTAACTAAAAAAACGAAAACTTTGCACTTGCTGAGTAGGTGAGGAGAGTGTTGATTTGACGTCTCTTGCCTACCTGCATTCAAAATGCAGGTGCAACAAGACAAATAATGTCAAAAGAGCTTGACAGTGACAATGAAATCTCTTTCGAAGAGGCCACCTCTTAAGCTCTTAAGCAAATGTATGTAATATGTCTCCGCCTCTTAAATTAAAGGGCTGAGTTATTATCGCATCGCTTTAAAATATCCTTCTGAATATAGAACAAGGTTCTGGTATGAAGATTTTCTTTCATTTTTAAAAGTTTTCAGCGTTGAGCGCGAGGGGCGGCCTTGACTAACAGAGGACTTTAGATGTATGTTATAGTATAAGCTAAGTTTATTTTGTACCAACAACTACCACTATAAGGTTGAAATTCTTTTACAATATTGAGGTGAGTTATTCCTTTAAAGGAGAGATCTAAATGGAACGTGTCCTTTATCAGTTACACTCAAACTCTCAATAAACAAATTTTCGACCGCCTCCGATGTCCGTGTTACAGAATCTTCTGTTTTTTAGCCTTTTGTACATAGTGGAATCGGAAAGTAAACTAAATTTAACTTGAGCACTTTTGTACTGGACAATCTCCCTGCCAGGTACAGGTCTTCCCACGAGATTGGGCCGTGAATCACCACACGATTCCAACGTGGATTGGAGGGTGGTGCCCTAACGTTGGATAGTAGCCGAGACCAACGTCTTAACGTACGTGCCATAGCAACAGTAGTCTATAAATAGTATAGTAGACAGTAATCTATCGTCAATACACGCGCAAACTGCGAGCCCTTTTTTAGTTAAAGCTAAAGCTAAAAAGATATATTGTCCTTAAAACGAAGGAATGAACGATAGAAGAAGAGATATACGAAATTGATTTAAAAAACGTTTTGTGTTGAACGACTGTAGATACAATATTCATTTGTTTAATAGTTCTTGCAAATAGTTTGAGGTTTAATTTTATCATAAATAATGGTAATTACTGAAGTATACGTAGGTAGAAAATAATATGTTCAATACTAGTGATTTTTTCTTAATATTTTGATAAGATGTCCTCACCGTACTTTTTGTTATTATCAACACTTTGACTGCCATGACACGGACACTATGTCCACAAACTATCGAATTTCTATTGGGTTT
>PQWD01002282.1:0-21715 GCA_019425675.1 Leucinodes orbonalis
GAGTTCTGGGAGTGGAGACCGGTCTCGCAAGCGTAGCGTAGGAGCCTCCGCGGCCGATGGACCGACGACTTGCGAAAGGTCGCTGTGGAGGCTGGATGAGTAAAGCGGAGGACCGGGATATCTGGCGCAAAATGGGGGAGACCTATGTCCAGCAGTGGACTGCGATAGGTTGAATAGGGGAGCCACCGACGATTACAGAATTTTATTACCGCCTTAAACCCGTCTACCGGGTCATACATGTACTTAGTAATTTCACTAGCTACCACTGTAGCATGAGGGCACTCCCTTATCCTGAAACACAAAAGTGCATAACACTTATTTCACGGATTATATCTGACACTGCGGTGGTACCTTCCTAAACGAATTTCACATAGGTGATCAAAGGAGGTCATCAAAGGCTCTATGTTATCCGCAAGAGAACTAAAATTCCTGACACAGCTTATCGGATTAGCAGGTTGAAGTGGCAGTGGACTGGTTACGTATGTCGCAGAACAGATTGTCGTTAAAGCAGACGAGTTCTGGAGTGGAGACCCGTCTTGGCAAGCGTAGCGTAGGACGCATTGTCCGATAGACCACGAAAGGTCGCTGGTGGAGGCTGGATGAGGCAAGCGGAGGACCGGGATATCTGGCGCAAATAGAGAAGAGAGGCTTACTGTACGTAAGCCAGAAAGTATGTCCAGTAATGTATACTGGCTAGCTTGTCAGTTGATGACCATATAATTTAAGGAACTACCCCAATGGTATCTACAAAGAGCAAACAATAATGACTTTAAAAATCCTGAATTCTGCAGGCACCTTCCTAACTGGGATAACCTTTTTAAAACATATGAATATATTTTTCGGAATTTGAACTTCATTCATCGGCTAGTTCAGGCCACACACGCCGGCAAGATGGCGTCAAGCACATGTCAAAACAGTGCGAAGTGATTTATCGCTGTATCCCGGTAGGTGGCGCTTGCGACCGACGCCATTATTGCTATTTGTACGTTAAAATAACACTGTTAACTGTGTTTTATTCAGCTGCTGGACTTGTTATGAGAAAGTAAAAAAGAATTCCGGTTTTTTTTTTGGGAAATTTCAATGTCTTAAATTAGTTTGCCCGCAAAACGTGTAGAGTGTGATAAAAATAGGCATTACATTTTATAAAATAATATGGTACATCGATATAGGTACATATTTAAAGAGTGTCGGTACCATAATGTACATAAATAATAATAAAAAAATATATTATTATATCCATGGCTTTTTCATGGTGAGTGCTCCAAGGAACTATTTGATATCATGCCGGTGTCACCGTTTTACCATCGTACGACTCGACGCCGAGCTAGGGTCCATCCATACCACCTGGAAACTTTCGCTTCCAAAACCGTTCGTTTCCAGCGATCGTTCCTTCCGCGTGCGTGCAAACTATGGAACGACCTCCCAGCCTCGGTGTTCCCTAATAACTACGACATGACCTTCTTCAAACGAGGTTTAAAGAGAGCTCTTTCCTCTTGATAGGCAGCGGCATGGCTTTGCCCTTAGCATTGCAGTTGTCCATGAGCGGCGGTTACCGTTTTCCATCAGATGGGCCGCCAGCTCGTCTGCCTACATAAGCAATAAAAAAAAACCACCTGCACAAAATACATGGACATGAATTTCTCGAATACGAAACAGACAACACAATGACACAATGTTAATATACGAGAATAGAACCTTGAACCTTTAGTGTAGTAGCAATGTTCTCAACCATCCCACCGAATGGGTCTATGAAATAGACTCATTGCAAAATACAGCCTGACTACGAAATATTGCCTTATTCATATTCGTAGGCGTTACCTACATATCTATACATAGGTATACGTACTTGTAAATAACATACTTCTATAGGTAGTTATATAAACTAACTAGTCTTCAACCTTACGCAGTCCACTGCTGGACATAGGTCTCCCGCATTTTCGCTAGAAATTCCGGACATCTGCTTTCCTAATCCAGCTCCCAAGTCCTGACTTAAGTCGTCCGTCTATTTGATAAGGTTATCAGCCTATAAAACACCTCTGGAGGACACAGGCCTCTCGTACAGCACTAAAATCCTCCTTTGTTAAAAACCACGTGGGCCCAATGCGATTTATAAACACACAAGCGACCAACTGTTTTGTCGACCTGTATTTCGATCATTTAAACCTTTGACTTCGATGAAATGAACCATCGACGTGACAACTTTCGGGTAAATAGCGCATGTTCAAACATACAATCGATAAGAAGTCAACGATGTACGCCACCCGTGCCTCAAAAAAAAACCGCCGAAGTGAATACAGTTGTAGGCTCTTTGTTTAGGTAAATGTACGCTCATTACATTTAAGTTACACTTAAGCAGTTAACTTTTTTTATAGGTATATATTATGCATAGAAACACCCAGAACAGACATGTTATGTACACAAATGTTTGTACTGTCCGGGGATCGGACCCAGAACCCTTGGTGTAGTACGTCTACCCCTTGTTGACGTCTCAACTATTACTCTAAATGGGTCGTCAAGGCTATGTAAGAAGTACCTATTGGTACAATTAGCCAGTAATATTTTTGAAAAAATGGCGCTGCTGGCTGTCCGTTGGTCGCCATCCTCGTGCGAATCAAGTACTTACTTACTTATCTAACGTCACCACACACCAATTGCTGTTTGTGAGAAAAGTTTGCCACAAAAACAAAATCCTTTGGTTTGTTTTTAAACTAACCAACTGTGAGTCTGTGATGCAGATTTTTCATATTGTCTGTTTTCCCAATTTATATTGTAAATTAAAATATGGAAATGTGCCGTCCCTTTTCATTTAAAGAGTTGAAGTCATTTTGAAGATCGTAGTTAAGACCAACAGGCTACGGCAACTGCAAACTTAAAACCAAGTGAGTGCAGTGTTGTCAGTTGGCATGCCTTACCCAGTTGCTAGAATATTGTCAAAAGTAGTTAAAATAGTCAATTTTTTTCCTCAAAAAGTAGCTTGAAGTAGCTGAATTCTCCGCCACCAATAAAAAGAAAGTTAGACGTGTTTTGGCACCAAAAAACAAAAAAGGATAGAATTTATCATTATTTGGCATTCATTAAATTGTCCTTACGTAAATTGATGCGTACTTTAATGATAAAAAAATATTACATTCAGTAAGTTCCTAAGGGCAATGATGTAACAAATGTAACAAGGACAATCGAAAAAAGTGTTCCGAATGCAGTGACAGCACACATACACATATTTCGAACACATTTACCTAAACAAAAGAGTACAAACTGTACTCTCTTCGGCGGTTCGTTTTTGAGGCACGGATGGCGTATCTACCTTTATATTTACGGAAAATCATTGCCTAAAGGGTTTTAATATTTGTAAATCTTTTGAAATAAAATGAAATCATTTATTTGTTAGACATAGGTGGTCAAATAGATAAACAGATGTTTGGTCATAGTTATTGTATGTATCACTATGTCTTGCCTTTAGTAGGCGTACAAATTTTACATGTCAAAGTCATAATATGTTTTAAGTATACATTATTTAAATAGAACACAATTTTTTCACAACTTTTATGTTTATTTGTAAAAAGTAGCGATTCTTACAAACTATTTTTGATAGGAAAATGATGACGCATTTACCCACATATACTATCTAGGTATATGAGACTACCTATATATATTGTTTATATAACTAAGATATCGTTGGGGAACTACGTTAACAATGATATTCTGTATAATAAAGGTACATACGCCATCCGTGCCTCAAAAACCTACCGCCGAAGAGAGTACAGTTTGTACTCTTTTGTTTAGGTAAATGTACGCTCATTCGAAATATGTGTATGTGTGCTGTCACTGCATTCGGAACACTTTTTTCGATTGTTTTGTGAGCATATCACGAATCCATACTTTTTTACATCATTGTACGTTAAGGGCAAATATATTTATGAAGCTATCAGATCATTGTTTAGTTTTCGTATATTATATAATGGCTTCTCGTAATCAAGCACATAGTAAACACCTACAGTACGAATTTATACCTATAGGTATACGTACAAAGAAAGTACTTTTTAGAAGGTAAGAAGAGCGTCTGTGGCATTGGTGTGGACTGTTGCTTCCAATCTGGAGGGCGTAGGTTCATATACCGCCACGTACCAATGTAATATCAAATTTTCGAAATTATATTCCGCATTGGGCCCGCGTGCTGATTTACGGCAGGTTACGGCCCAATCTCACCAAGGCTATGCTGAACGAGAGAAGACCAGATTCCTGCTCACAGATTTCCCAATACAGGAGATGGGGCAAGCCGCGTTTAAAGTGCGACAAATGTAAGCTCAACGAGCATACACTGGCTGCCAGTTTACGCTCTGTGAGACGAGTCAAGACGCACGAATATTAGAAGAAATTACGGTTTTTTCCAAAATGCCATCCTGTGCAATTGTAACATGCCATCATCGCAATGAATCATTAAATTTACTAAGAAATATAATAACTTTTCACAGGTAAGAACCGAAAAGAAATTGCGACACTGAGACTGCGTATAAACTTGGCGGCTTGTCCAGTCTAATTGTATATTCGGATGTCTGTGTTCCTGCTATAGGCTAATGAGGATGAAAAAAATAAAAGTTAGATACACAAACCGGATAACTGCGTAAGTGTAGATCACGGATCTATACTTTTTACATAATTAGATACGATTTGCGAAATAGTAATATTTTTTTGTAACTTTTGTTGACTGCAGATTGCCTATAATTAAAAAGATGTAGGGCAAATAAGGAAAGATCTTAAATCGTCACCAGTGGCGTGCACTGAGATAATGAGTAGGGTATGCAAAGTGAGTGACACTAATCGCAGTAACAATAAATAATTTTTGTTTTTGTCAAATTGAGTGCTGTTGATAACAGCAGATCGCCTATAGTTTCAAATCTGTAGAGGAAAATGGGCGAATAAGTGAGAATCATTCAATATTTTGGCTATTTTCCGGGTTGTCTGGACGCACAGAGTATTCACTACATTGCATATATGGAGTGCACGCCACAGATCCAAGTCACGTCACAGTCAATTACCTACAGATGGATTTGTATGGTTAGCAATGATGTAAAAAGTAAAGAATCGTGATATGCTCACAAAACAATCGAAAAAAGTGTTCCGAATGCAGCGACAGCACACATACACATATTTCGAACACATTTACCTTAACAAAAGAGTACAAACTGTACTCTCTTCGGCGGTTCGTTTTTGAGGCACGGATGGCGTATCTACCTTTATATACAGGAATATCATTAAGTTAGCAGCTAACTTATTTCATAAAAAACTCAAGTAATGTAGGTAATTAAACTGAATGCGTACGTTCGAAGGATGCAAATGATACGTTGTTATTCAAGCGTGAATAGGTAAAGCGATAATGCTTACATTATAATAAATAGTTATGTAATTAAAATACCCACTAGCCGCGTTAACTGCTCGGTAGATTCCAAGAAATTCAATTCATGTGAGCGATTTTGTTCGCGACTATTTTAGGAATGTCGGCTTGGTTGTGACCACAGTGGTTGTTTACACAGTAAGTTAGCTTTGTGATACTTTTTGAAATGTATCACATACTAAATAAACATCGAAAAGTATGAGTAAAATGCTTTAATTTTGAGTTTAGATGAGAGGACAATAAAATGTACAATGTCATTCTGTCTTGCGCCTACATTTTTTTTATGTGGTAAATGGCGGTCAGAACGCTCACCTGATGGTAAGAGATACGCCTAACTATGACAGAGCGGCATTAAAGGAGACCTACAATTGATAGACAGTTATTATCCTCCATCAATGCCGCACTGCGCCCATCATCCGGGGCAACAGATGTTAGGTCTCTTATACCAGTAATTTCACTAGCTACAGTGCCTCATCCCGAAACAAAAAGTGTATAACACTCCTGTTTCACGGGACGATATCTGACACTGCGGTGGTACCTACCTACACGACTCAATATCGAGTCTACCACCTAGTAAAAAATTGACATAACTTTTTTTAAATGACTGGAATAAAGAAAAAAAATACTGACATTGAATTCGCACTGTGGCTGAATCTAGAACAGCGTTTGACATTCACACAGCGTCATCAAGCCCAAGTTAAGCGTGAAGCCTGTATTACGGGTACTGAATAACTGAAACTGCTGGCACTGCAGTGGTACCTACCTAGACGACTCAGTATCGAGTCTACCTTGTAAAAAATTACATAACTTTTTTTAATGACTGGAATAAAGACAATAAATTACTGTTATTGAATTCCCACTGTGGTCGAATCTCGAACAGCGTTTTTGAAATGCGAACACGAGTTCAAACATGGAACACGACGCATGCCAGTTTCCACCGCCCCGCGCCGCTCGTCCGTCACGGCGACATTTCCGCTGCCTTCGACTTTCCGCGCTCACTCGATACGTCACCCCGCACGCTGGGTGGCTCCCGCCAAAAGCCGCCAATCAACACGAACGCCATGTTGTTAATGGGGCGGGGCCGTCGAACCTGCGACGGTGCGTCTCGCTCCAAACCCGTGCTATCCCGGTCGCACACGCCGCACTCTCATTGGCGGGATCGCAATTAAGCGCGGGAATTCGAATTCTATTTTTGAAGTAAATGTTTTTTCAGCGCTTGTTTATGGCTTGCGAGCGACTACGGTGCGTGTTTCGTGACACCTGTCGATCGTGAGTCGTCACCTCTTTTCGGGTGTATCCTTTTCGGTAGGTTTATAACATGGCGTCGATTTGGGGACATAACGTAAATCTTGGGAAGATTTATGTGGGTGAATTAACACGTTTTGATGTGGATGTTTGATGGATTTATCGGTTGTAGTGCGATTAATGGGCCGATAGGGCTGGGTGGGCGGCTCTGCGTCTAAGCCGTTGTTGAAAGGTTAATGGTCATTTTAGAAATCATGATGTCAGTCGGCTAGATCGCGATTGACATACGATTAATAACTGTTGTTGTACTAATCACTGGTTCTGCGAAACTACCGTTGGGTTTGTAGAGATATTTATTGACTGTGTTGTTCACTCGGTAAATGGATTGGAAATTTTATTCGTTGAATTCAACGAGGTTATTATAAGGACGTTTACAATGATAAACTGGTTTACCTTCCTTCACATTGCTTGAGGTGATGGGGAAATAAAGAATAGCATAGAATTCATTTATTTGCTTGAATGTAAGTAGTCCTTCACATTCTACCAGTAAAATGGTGTGCAAATATAAATAACTTATAGCTAAAGGACTTTTTATTTAGCTTATGACATTGCAGGCTATTCTCCTGTTTTACGCAATGAAAAATTGATCCGTGCTTCGGATGGCACGATAAGCCATCGATCCCGGCTGCCAATATGGCAGCCATTATATAATAACCACGTAAAATGCCTCAAAATAGGTAGTTTAAAATATTGACACCTAGGTCTGTGCGGTTCTATGTTCTGTGTCTTATTACTTACTATTGTGTTCGATATATGAAAACGTCTTCAGTAGGTATCCAAGAGTAAAAAAAAAAAAAAAAATATTATCAGACAACAATGATCCTGATGATGATGATGATTGAAACCTTATATCCAAATATTAGTACCTGATAACTAAACAAGACCTAGTGATATCACATGTGCTTGATAAATGGACAGTCCCCACTATCAGCGCTGGCCTTGAGCACATTGTTGCGGCTACCGCGCACTCGCCTTAAAAGTGAGCCGGCTTTTTTGCGCAGTATGGCCGGGAAACTGTCGACTCCTGCGTACGCGAACATGCTAGAGGCACTGAAGTATCGCGGCAGCCCCATCAATGCCTTGAAGGCATTAATAAAGACAAGGTCTCTTGGAACTCCCACCCTCACCAAGGTTGTATTTTTTATTTAACAATTGTACATGGGTCAGAACCACAGATTAACTAATACAGGAGATGGGGCAAGCCGCGTTTAAAGTGCGACAAATGTAAGCTCAACGAGCATACACTGGCTGCCAGTTTACGCTCTGTGAGACGAGTCAAGACACGAATATTAGAAGAAATTACCGTTTTTTCCCAAAATTCCATCCTGTGCAATTGTAACATGCCATCATCGCAATGAATCTGAAATTTACCAAGAAATATAATAACTTTTCACAGGTAAGAAGAAAAGAATATGCGACACTGGGACTGCCTATAAACTTGGCGGCTCGTCCAGTCTAATTGTATATTCGGATGTCTGTGGTCAGAATGCTCGCCTGATGGTAAGTGATACGCCCGACCATGACAGAACGGCATTGAGACCAACAACTGATCATCATCATCAGCTCATTAAACGTCCCCACCGAGGGGCACGAGCCTACCCGTATAGGGTGATTAGCCTTAGTCGTCCACGCGGGCCAGTGCGGATTGGACGACTTCACACACAACCTTCGAATCTCTTCGCAAGCGTGCATGAAGGTTTCCTCACGATGTTTTCCTTCACCGTAAGAGCGTCGGATAACGTACATATATTTTCGAAAATTCGAAACACATTGGTACGTGTCGGGATTTGAACCTCAGCCCTCCCGGTAGGAAGGCGACAGTCCACACCACTGAGCCACCGACGCTCTACAACTGATAGACATTATTATTCTGTATAAATGCCGCACAGCGCCTGACACCCGAGACCACAGATGTTAGGTCTCTTATACACGGTAATTTTACTAGTAGTGTACTACAGTGCCCTCATCCCGGAACACAGAAGTGCAAATCTCTTTCCTATCTGCTAAGATTACTAATACTTTCCTCTGGATCAATTGATTGTCCTGATTTACTGTGCCGTGTTAGATTGAGTGTGCCAATTAGATGTTTAAGAAAACACATTCTTTTCCTTCCACTAGTCCGTACTAACTATAGGCAAAATGAATACCTGTGGCGCGTTGGTGATAAATTCAACCAATTAAATGCTATTTTTGACTTTGATCTCTTCAATACTAGTGTGGCTTCGGCGAGGAGTGCTATGAGCAGGATTTTTTTTTAAAGTACCCAATTTTGAGTAATTTCTTGTGTTGATTTTGTGTTGGCTCATTTGTTGTATTTTAATTGTTTAGTCTTATTAAGCATTCGGGTGTTCTTTTCTATACAATCTTTATTAGTGAGGACTATAATTGGTTACCTGTTTTTTTTTGTGTATTTTTTGTGTTTCATTGCTGTTGTCCTCCTATGAAATAAATAAATACCGAGTTGGATTGTCTGCTTAACTTCCTTGTACCTTGTTGGATAGTTTATATTTGGTTTGGTTGTAAACTTTCTTTGCTGAGCTACTGTGCACTGCATGTATGCAAATAAATACATATCATATGTACCCATATGTGAGCGTCGGTGGCTCAATGGTGTGAACTGTCGCCTTCCTACCGGGAGGGCTGAGGTTCAAATCCCGACACGTAAATGTGTTTTCGAATTTTCGAAAATATATGTACGTTATCCGACGCTCTTAACGGTGAAGGAAACATCGTGAGGAAACCTTCATGCACGCCTGCGAAGAGATTCGAAGGTTGTGTGTGAAGTCGTCCAACCGCACTGGGCCCGCGTGGACGACTAAGGCCTAATCACCCTATACGGGTAGGCTCGTGCCCCTCGATGGGGACGTTTAATGAGCTGATGATGATATGTACCCGGTGTCTCCCGATAGATAGTAAGACGCCATCTTGTTAAAAGATCTTGTATTCACTAATTGTTCCTAAAACTAAAAAACGATAGGCGAGTAAGTACTTAAAGCTGCGGACTCTAAGGCCCAATTTCGAGATTTCGATTCTAGAACGAGACTCTACTTAAATTGAGTTAGAAAGGGATGACGCTATATATCGTATAGAGCGTTGTCCCTTTCCAACTGAATTTAAGCTTAGCTTGAGTTTCGTTTCAGAATACGGGCCTCACAAATAAATATGCTATTCCTCCATGGTCTCTGTAAGGCCTATTCTCTAGTGGCGTAGGCGCGGCTTCGCACCCAGTAGCGTGCACAGAGATATTACCTTCTTTTATAACATTATAACAATAATATTACTTGGCCTGTTCTGGTACAATAATGCTGTGGTATCATTGAAGTAGGAGATGGCGGTAACCCACATGATTTGTTTAAAAAATACATTATATTTTACAATACTTTAACTTATGATCCCAAACATAATTTTTTAAAAAAATATGACAAATAGTCAAAAAATATTTTAAGATATGGGAAAATAGGGACAGATTGTTAAATACTTATGTACCTACCTAATAGGTCCAGTACCCTATAAATAATAAAGACTAGGTTAGGTAACATCTCTACAGGGAACAGACCACAGACATCCGAATATAAATTAGACTGGACAAGCGCCAAGTTTATAGGCAGGCCCAGTGTCGCAATTTCTTTCGGTTCTTACCTGTGAAAGTTATTTATATTTTTGGTAAATTTACTGATTCATTCCGATGATGGCATGTTACAATTGCATCAGGATGCTGCAACATACGAGCAGCCAAGGTAAGTGATTCCATACTAGGCGCAATATCAGTGACATAAGGCAAGGCAGCCTTTTACTTAATTTTTTTGGGTTATTTTAACTTATGAAACTTGGCATCTTTCTCGTTCTCAAGATTGACATTCACACAGCGTCATCAAGTCCCAAACTAAGCATTAGCCTGTATGATGGGTACTAAAACAGGATAACATACTTAAATATTTGTTGTTAATACATACATATTATACATAGAAAACACCCGCACAATACAAACAGACAAGTTCATGCACACAAATGTTTGTGCCTATAAATAATAAGACTAGGTATAGGTAACATCTCTACAGGGAACAGAACAGACATCCGAATATAATTAGACGTGGACAAGCCGCCAAGTTTATAGGCAGGCCAGTGTCGCAATTTCTTTTCGGTTCTTACCTGTGAAAAGTTATTATATTTCTTGGTAAATTTACTGATTATTCCGATGATGGCAATGTTACAATTGCCAGGATGGCATTTTGGGAAAAAACGGTAATTTGTCTAATATTGTGCGTCTTGACTCGTCTCACAGAGGTAAACTGGCAGCCAGTGTATGCTCGTTGAGCTTACATTTGTCGCACTTAAAAACGCGGCTTGCCCCATCTCCTGTATTGGGAAATCTGTGGAACAGACCTTTCCACCTAACCAAGGGCGGATCCAGGTTAGGCGCCAGGACGGGGTCACATATTAGTAGTCAAGTTAAGAACTTATAAGTATTTTGTTAATGTACGTTAGTATAGTACTTCAAAATAGCTCAGGGGGGTCATGACCCCATGACCCTGGATCCGCCGTTGCACCTAACATAGTTTTGAAAGATCAGGATGTAACCCGATGCGAATGGATGGTAAACATCATTAGCTCATTGAACGTCCCCACCGAGGGGCACGAGCCTTCCCGTATAGGGTGTATAGGCCATAGTCACGCAGGCCCTGTACAGATTAGCCGACTTCATGCACAACCTTTGAATCTCTTCGCAGGCGAGCGCAGGTTACCTCACGATGTTTTCCTTCACCGTCGGATATACAAATAAAATGTTTAAAGACATTGGTGCGTGGTGGTATTTGAACCTGCATCCTCCAGATTGGAAGGCAACAGTCCACAACAATAAGCTACTCTCATTGGATGGACGGGAGCCCATTCAAAGCTTATCATCGCCAAACACTCACAGCAAATGCAAGTGGCATATGCGCGCCATTTTATTATCTCGGCCCGCGTAATGGCCGCCTATTTTGCCGGGCAAATATCGCATGACAGGTGATGTGTTGTTCACAGGATGGTTTGCTTATTTGTGCACTGTTATTAATAATGAAATTTAGCATTAAATCAATAAATTAGACCTGCGTAGACACCTCTTTGTCAACGATTTGAAAATGCATAATTTTATTACCTACGTATCTACAATTTCGCAATGCTTTAAGATAATGCATTTTTAGGCTAAGACCTCTTCAAGCTGGCCAATTTACCAGAGAAGTCTGTAAGCAGTGGCGTCTCTGTGCACGAGACACGATGTGTGTTATGAGTAGGGTATGCAAAATGAGAGACACTTATCGCAAAAACAATAAATAATTTAAATTGTGTGCTGCTGATAGTAGATCGCCTCTGGTTTCAAATCTGTAGAGGAAAATTGAATCATTAATATGTTGGCGATTCCGGGTTGTCTGCACAAGGTACGTACATACAGGTAAAACATGGACACTGACTCCGGGTAGTCACTCAACGGTCAATGAGCTTGTTTAGCTCGGGGTCTCTCTCTTCAGGGATTAAATCGAATCAAATAATAAAACCATTACACCGGCCTGATGGACCGAGGCAGTGCGGGACGGGACGGCAGACCGGGCGCAGTGCGGCATTCATGGAGTATATATACCTACTATCTATCAGTTGTTAATTTTCCCTCAATGCCATATTTACCATCAGATGAGCATCCTGGCTGTCCTGTACACCCATACAAAACGAAAAACAATTTATCGTGTCCGAACTTTAATTAAAAAAGAAAAACTTCAAACATAACTTAACCTTTCCTTTACTGACCTAAGAAAAGAACCAGAGCATTGTTCCGATTGGCATTTGCTTGTCTTATAATTATTGCCCTTCAACCTATCGCAGTCCACTGCTGGACTGGAGTAGGCAGGAAAAATGGGGGGCATTTTGCGCAAGATATCCCGGTCCTCCGCTTTCCTCATCCAGCCTCCACCAGCGATCTTTCGCAAGTCGTCGGTCCCTCGGTCCGGGCGTCCTACGCTACGCTTGCCAAGACGCGGTCTTCACTCCAGAACTCGTCTGCTCCAACGGCCATCGGTTCTGCAACATACGAGCAGCCAGTAAGTGATTCCATACTAGGCGCAATATCAGTGACATAAGGCAAGGCAGCCTTTTACTTAATTTTTTGGGTTATTCTTAACTTATGAAACTTGGCATCTTTCCTCGTTCTCAAGATATGACATTCACACAGCGTCATCAAGTCCCAAACTAAGCATTAGCCTGTATGATGGGTACTAAACAACGGATAAACATACTTATATATTTGTTGTTAATACATACATATTATACATAGAAAACACCCAGACCAATACAAACAGACATGTTCATCACACAAAGTTTGTGTCCGGAAGATCGAACCCGGAACCCTTGTATATAAGCCGACGTCTCAAACCTCAACACATATTGTGTCAGTTTAATTATTTCTAATTTCACAATTCCAATTCCATATTAACAGCCAGTATATTTCACCCAGTCACTTCAAAACACCTTGATAAGTTTGCATGCAGCATGCTAAGGTTTTTTTAATGAGAAATTACGCAAAACATTACGTCTTATTTCTTTACTCATAAGGTTGAATTTATTATAGTAAGACAAATGCATGTTGAGCTAATGGTTAGCGAAGTATTAAATGCATAAGCCAAGTTAATTTCACCAAAGATTAGAAGTATTACCTAAATATGGTCGGTGGTATTTTACACAGCATTATTTTTATGCAAATAAAAATTGAAATATTCAAATTGGCCCCAATTCCGCTAAAATGAAAATGCGCTAAAGGATCGTTTTTGTGTCTCAATAGTAAGTACAATTTTGCACTAACATGTTTTTTTTGTGGTAGATTTTAATTGCTAACGCTATAAAATAATTCTTTCTACTATACAAGTACCATTTTAAAGCATTAACATTTTTGTATCGGAATATCAAATTTACAGATGGATTTTAAAGGTATCGTAATAGATAGTATATATTAATATTATTTGTTTTAATAGTTATGTTAAGGTATTTAGTAGAATTGACGACCACAACTGCCACGTTGTGTTTTTAAAAAAGGTCTGTTAAGTACTTGTTTTTTATTACTAGTTGGGTATATAAATCGTGACCAATTAACGTTTGCAATATTTATAAATGCCATAAAAGTGCCACTGTGTAAAAAAGTTACAAGCTCATAATATTAACACTTTAAACTTAAGTTGTGCTAATTACAATTATTTATTTTAGTACAATTATCGTAACCTTAAGTTCATAATATTCATATATTTTTAAAATATTTATTTAGCATTAATATGGATATTAAACATCTGATAAACATACTTATGGGGGAGACCTATGTCCAGCAGTGGACTGCGATAGGTTGAATAGGAAACATACTTATATATTTTGTTGTAAATACATACATCTTATACATAGAAACTTCCAGAGCATCACAAACAGACATGTTCATGGACACAAATGTTTGTAATGCCCGGGGATCGAACCCGGAACCCTTTTTGTAGTAGCCGACGTCTCGACCATTACCTACTCCAAATGGGTCGTCAATATAATAAAAAATTGTGTTAAAAGGTACTTCAGACGGTCCAAAGTGCAATCGTTTTGACAGACGGTATTTTTTTAGTGTAGTCTATCCTTTAAAGTAGCTACCAATACTAACAGCTACCTTGTAGGCCGAAGGTCTGATTTTGTGTTAAAAAACCTAAAGATTTTGATAAATATAAGTAGGCTACGAACCGCATAATAGCGAAAAATTTTACTAGTTAAAAATGATTATTACAACGAAAAAGTATCTAAGTCAAAAAGCAAAACGTATGAGCTATGAAATTATGTTACACACACGGTGGGTTTTGTCAATCAGTTGGTTGGTATTTTCGATTTAAAAATATCCACTAAAACGGTTTTGACATCTTACACATTTTAACATTAAAAAGAAAACAAAATTGCACCATCGATCAGCCGTGTGAACGTAAGCTAAATTGTCAACACGTCCGTTTGTCTTTCCGATTAGAATTTTAATCGCGCTCCCCGCCATTTTCGCGCCAACCGCTACGTCAAAGTGACAGATAGCGTCGCGAAAAGTTTGATGCGCTGTTGCATCTTCACATCTCAAGCCTATCATTCCGTCCATGAGCCCATTCTGTATTGAATTATAGCGTCTATTTTATTACCGCGTTTAGTGAAATACAACGAGATTCGCGCGGGCGCCGCGGACGGTTTTCGCAACGTCGCTAATTCCACACTGCTCGAGGCTCCACGCTTGATTGACAGGTGAAAGGGCGCGAAATTAGCGAGTCCCGTTCAGAAACCGAGCCCATTCTGCTCCTTCATTAACATCCCGCGAATAAATATTGCAAAAAATCGCCAAAAAAACAGCACACGCTGTGTAAGGTCGCGCGTAAGAGTTTCTAGTTAACAAATCGAATTTTAGGGCTGAAATGTTGAATTAACTTGTGCTCCATTAGGCGCCGTCGTATGACATATGTTGCAGAGTGGCCACAGATAAGATAGAGCCGTATGTCATAATTCTGAGCTACCGTTTGGTATCCGCTAACACGGTGCCGGGATTAGGGAGCAAACATTGTGTGTGCCGTGCTATTAAAACGGAAAAGTTTGTTATGATAAAGACGTAAAACTGTGAGACGAATGCAAACGAGATTACAGATAGCGGAGGCTTAACGGCGGGGACATTATCTCGCGTTCCATTCAAATGCACACAAAATTCCGGTGTTTTACAGCGCGCGCACTTTTGTTGTGCGCGTGCGACGCTTGTAACTCGTATTATTATAATTATGCGTTAATAAATAAATAGGTACAAAATATGCACACCTGCTGGTGCTTAAGGTTGTGTGCGTTCGTCGACCTTCTTTAAACGGGGCGAAAGGGAACTACGCGGTTGATTTGGGTACTTCAATATCTCGGCAGTAGGCGTCTATGTAATATTTTCGAATATCGCTACTAACGTTTCAGTCATAAAGCGCACTGAATGGCTTCTCTAAAGGATCCTTATGATCAAATTTAGGAAAGTTCAGATCCTAATTATGCACGGTGGACTCTTAGGGTTTAACTTCTTTCGGTATTCATCACGATGCCATAGCAGTCGTGGTGAAATTAGTCTCCAAAATATTTAATGTAGAAGCCCCTAATATTCATAATTTTGTATTCCTTTAGAAACCTTCAATAATGTGTGTGTACCTTATTTGTATTATCGGTATACCGAAAATAATTTAATGCTTAATGTAGGTAGGTATATAATGTTTTTACAAAATAATCATCATCAGCTCATTAAACGTCCGCCCTCGGTGGGACGTTTAATGAGCTGATGATGATATGGCCTAATCACCCTATACGGGTAGGCTCGTGCCCCTGCACGAGCCTACCCGTATAGGGTGATTAGGCCTTAGTCGTCCACGCGGGCCCAGTGCGGGTTGGACGACATTTTTACAAAATAATCCTCCTTAACTGTTGGTTAAAATAAAACGTAATCTAAAAAGACAATCCAGTTCTGAGCTGGCATGTACCGACCGCGGCTGAATAATTAAACAACGTTTATCGCTTAATTAAAGCCTCTATTCATTGTTAAGAAACGGAACACTAGCATCACTTACAATACTACAGTGGCGTGCACTCCATACATGTAAATCCGATAATCGCGACATATAAAATCTCTCCTTATTTGCCCTACATCTTTTAATCGATAGACAACCTGCAGTCAACAACAGTACTAATAAAGATAAAAATATAATTTTGTTATATTCTCATTTCACAACAAACTTAAAAATTACAGAGGAAAATGTTAAACAGGCAATTGGTAAACAAATAAAAACATTTGTTGTGGAAGACTGGAGCCTTAACTAGACATATAGTCTGTATGTCTGGTCCCCAGGTCTTTACCGTTATCAATTGACCAACAACACAACAATTGAGTAAATTACGTAGGCTGCGGCCGGAGGATTAAAAAAAAACAAATTACTTTTAAACTAATTTAATACTAAAATTATAATTACAATAAAATTAAACTATAATTAATGAATGAGACTAAGTTCGAAGTGTGAACAAATTAGAATGACAAAATTGGGCAATTGGTGGAAAATGAAGGCTCCGGCTCCGACGTCACCCCGGTCACGATGTGCTGACGCTGCGGCTCGTGCTGGCTGCTATTGTGGTCGCAATACTCCAATAATGTTCTGAATAGTCAGCGGGTCATAGATATGTAATTCCTCCACACGCAGATCAGTTACTATTTTCCAATTTTGAGAGAAAATATTGCTGATTGAGATGGTTTCGCATAGATATCTTCTGGCGTATGATCTTGTTGGATGCTTTTCTTTCTCCCGGTTACATCTCATACAAATAACTGGGTATTTGACACCACTAATCGTTGACGCACTTTTTATGAACTGTCAAAAAGGAACGTTTCCATATAATTTGTATGAGATTATTGAAACGTGACGTCATTGCACACTAACATCAATTGACCTAATATTTATTGGTTTCAGTGTATTTAAAAATACAATATTGCAAATAAACAAAAGTGATCAATGAAACGACATGTAAAATAAATTGCACTTTTATGAAAATAAGGTTTGGTATTTTATTGCGAATGGTGGAGAATACCGAATTGATATACTAGCTAAGCCAGAACAAATAATTAAAAATAAAACGATAGAACCAAGGATTCAATAATACATAATATAACAATGGAGTTGCAGTTAAGGACCCCTTCAGCAATGAAAGGATTTACATACCTACACATAGTGCCAATTATGGAGTAAGCTTGTGGATGATTTTGCATGTAATGTGTGGGTGTCATCATCATCAGCTCATTAAACGTCCCCACCGAGGGGCACGAGCCTACCCGTATAGGGTGATTAGGCCTTAGTCGTCCACGCGGGCCCAGTGCGGATTGGACGACTTCACACACAACCTTCGAATCTCTTCGCAGGCGTGCATGAAGGTTTCCTCACGATGTTTTCCTTCACCGTAAGAGCGTCGGATAACGTACATATATTTTCGAAATTCGAAAATACATTGGTACGTGTCGGGATTTGAACCTCAGCCCTCCCGGTAGGAAGGCGACAGTCCACACCACTGAGCCACCGACGCTCAGTGTGGGTGTATATATATATAAATATATTAATTAATGTTTTGAAACAAGGAATTCATATTCCTATATTTGAGAATCGTATCATTCACTTTGTTTTACGCACATAATTTAGTGCTCGCCACTGTACTACGGAATGCCACTATAATTCTATTTACAGACACGCTAGAACTATTCTAACTTGTTTTCAGTGCAGGGTCGACTTTGCAATAAATTTGACACTATTTTAAATTTGGACGTAAACAGTTTAGGTAGGTATTGTATTTTTGTTATGGTATTCTATTACGTTCCCCTGTAGGGCACAGGCCTTACCATACAGCAGAAATGCAGTGGCGTTCATATTTATTATGAGTAAGCTATGCAAAGTGAGTCAGAAATCGCAATAACAATAAATGAGTTATATTTTTGTCAAATTGAGTGCTGTTGATGACAGCAGATCGCCTGGTTTCAAATCTGTAGATGAAAGTGGGAACCATTTAAAATGTTGGCAATTTTCCGGGTTGTCTGGACGCACAGGGTATGCACATACTTGCATATATGAAGTGCAATTCATTGCATAAACGTGGGGAGATTGAACCACGCGGGCCTAAGGCGGATAATTATTATTGGCAAAACGTTAAATGGAAATAGAGAATATCATTGGCTTTAGTCCATAATATTACTTTATGGACTAAAGTCAATGATATTCTGTATATATAAAAGTAGATACGCCATCCGTGCCTCAAAAACGAACCGCCGAAGAGAGTACAGTTTGTACTCTTTTGTTTAGGTAAATGTGTTCGAAATATGTGTATGTGTGCTGTCACTGCATTCGGAACACTTTTTTCGATTGTTTTGTGAGCATATCACGAATCTATACTCTTTACATCATTGAATAAAGCCAAGCGAACTCCTTAGTAATTAAAATCTCTCATCAGACCGAGCTTTCGGCCATTACAAATAATGTTCAACAAACAATCACCCATAAGCGAGTTGTTTAATTTTACAACGCATTGTGGCGGCAAATGAAGTTGTGACGACCGCCATTGCAGATGTTAAAAAAAAAATAAAAAATAAAGCATGTTTATTTCACGCTTAGCCCATTAAATTGTTCGTTTACAAATTACTTTAAAAATATCCGAAACTGTAAAATGACCCATTAATATAATATAAAAATAATTTATTTATTTCAGATAATGCAAAACGCGTTTAACCTGTATGATGAGGCCGGAAATGGCGCGAAATGGAAACGTCATTTTATTTTGTAAAACCATAGACAATGTTTAGTAATTAAAGAGTTGCATATAAAAAAGAAAATACTAAGTTTTGCATGGAATTGCAATATACAATAACTAAATGGAATGAAAAATTTCTGATAATCACATTTGCAGTGAAAAGCTTGCTCTTTAGAATTAGGTAGTTATAAGTGATCACAGATTTCCCAATACAGGAGATGGGGCAAGCCGCGTTTAAAGTGCGACAAATGTAAGCTCAACGAGCATACATTGGCTGCCAGTTTACTGCTGTGAGACGAGTCAAGACGCACGAATATTAGAAGAAATTACCGTTTTTTTCCAAAATGCCATCCTGTGCAATTGTAACATGCCATCATCGCAATGAATAAGTATATTTACCAAAAAAATATAATAACTTTTCACAGGTAAGAACCGAAAAGAAATTGCGACACTGAGACTGCGTATAAACTTGGCGGCTTGTCCAGTCTAATTGTATATTCGGATGTCTGTGTAAGTGATATTGTAATACATAAAACCATTTCTATTTTCTGTTTATTTACAGCTATTAGCTTGTCATCCAAGTGCCACAGCAACTTACAACCGGAAACAACTAGTATGCACTTACATGTGCTGGATGTGCTTTTTTGACTTGATGTCTTAAAGTTTTTTAATTCAATTAATGTAGGGGGTAAAATTTCCGGGCTCAAGTCGTTTTTTTTGAATGACTTATCTCTGTTGGCTGTGGCCTTCACAGCTTCACCGGACAATTTTCGAGCCAGATGGCTCTCAGCCCAAAAATTTATGAGATCAAGTCAAATGATAACGTCAGCAGACGAGTTCTGTAGTGGAGACCGCGTCTCAGCAAGCGTAGCGTAGGACGCCCTCCGGCCCGATGGACCGACGACTTGCGAAAGGTCGCTGGTGGAGGCTGGATGAGAAAAGCGGGATATTGGCGCAAAATGGAGGAGACCTATGTCCAGCAGTGGACTGCAATATGTTGAATAGAATAATGTCAGCAAAGTACGAGGCACTGGTCGATTGGCAATCCGCACATGACCGGCGGTTTCAGACATCACATTGACAAAAGTCACCGAGAGAGGCCTAATCTAGCCGTGGACATACATCTTTACCTTAAAATTAGTAAAAGCAATGCCTCCGTGGTTTAGTGATCTAAACGTTTGTTTCAAGCATGTTCCGGAGTGGGTTCGAATCCTGTGAAGAGATACCATAGTGAAAGTAGTGTTTTTCCAGGTTTGTTAGAACATCGCAGGCGGAATTAACTGATTGTCTGAAAAGAAAGAAGACTCCGTGTTTCGGAGGGCACGTTAAGTCAGTACACAATCATAGGATGGTAATTGTTAACACTCACCAATTCGTACTGGGTTCGCGTTACGGCCTATCCCTGCAGTGGGACTTTAATAGGCTGATGATGACAAAGATACTTCATATTGGATAATAGACTAAGGAAAGCTTTTTCTTGAACTCACAAGCTGTCGAGAAGAAAGCTACGAAAAATTAGCAATCTTAGAAGACACTTCAGAAACGCAATTCCCAATGACTTGATTTCACAATTCCAACGTAAGAAATAAATCATTGTTTATGGTGTTTATTTGAATAAGGAACAGAAGGCCGTTAGCGTCGTTCGATTAGTGTTCGACGTTTGAAAGAGCAATTCCAATTTTAATTTAAAACGTCGTATTTTCGCCAAGATGGCGGCCGTTAAAGACTCGAAGCAAGATAATTAGCGGGCATTGTTATGGTGATTGTTGTTTTCCGTCCAGGATTGGTTGCTTTGTCTCGGATTTCAATGTGCGTGTAACAAATGTCTGTATTTGGAAAGTTTTGCGATCGCACGTGAAGAGTTATGTTTCCTTGGGATGATCTGTTGTGGAACCGCCATTGCTTTCTAAACTCTAATTACGAATATGTATGGACATTGACTGCGGGATTGGTTCAAGTTTAAAGTCACTCAATATTGGAGCGAGCTATGCTTGGGGTCTCTCTTAGGGATAAGATCAGAAATAATTTTTGAGGCTTTTCAAGGAAATTTCGTAAAGGTTAGTCGACATCACTGGTGATCGAAGATCTGGCAGCGACCTTGGATAAAAATCAGTCTGGCAATATAAAGGTGTAATGCTGTCAGTATTTTCGGAACCTTTTTGAAAGGGACTACCATTAAAAAAGGAATACCAGTCATGATATATTTTTAGTTTTAATTATTTATTTTTAAGTGTTTAAAGTGTTATCTTCTTTTATTTATTTATTATATTTTCTATTTTGATGTATTAATTTAAATAAGAATCATATCCATGAGAGAACAAAAGTTACCGACATAGCCCGCCGGATCAGCAAGTTGAAGTGGCAGTGGGCTGGTCACGTATGTCGCAGAACCGATGGCCGTTGGAGCAGACGAGTTCTGGAGTGGAGACCGCGTCTTGGCAGCGTAGCGTAACGCCCGACGAGGACCGACGACTTGCGAAAGGTCGCTGGTGGAGGCTGGATGAGAAAAGCGGAGGACCGGGATATCTAGCGCAAAATCGGGGAGACCTATGTCCAATAGTGGACTGCGATAGATTGAAACGAAGAGGAATATATACTTTTATATGTAAATACTATGACCCATTTGGTGTAATGATTTATAAACTAAAGTCTTATAAATCTGTGAGACGTTGGTTATAACATCATTATAACAATGATGTAAAA